>JAKTSL010000105.1:0-56047 GCA_030580175.1 Diutina pseudorugosa
AACTGGATTCAAGTGTTGAGCTGGCTGTTGGGCCGTCAGAGTCCCAACTTGCTGAGCTCAACAGTCCGGGTAACCCTGACCTGTCAGCTCTAGACGGTCCTCGGACATATAGGTCCTAACAGATAACAGAAACCCCAACCTCACAGTTGAGAAGCTTGACGCTTGAGTCTGCCGCCTTAGACCACTCGGCCACAGTGCCTTACAAAATTTTGTTAAAGTTCGGTTCTAGGTGTGCAATTTCATATACTAGGTCTCTCAACTTTTTAGTTAATCAATGTGCTTGTAATTCAATTGAAGCACTTTTACGCTAGTTTAGTGATGCCACTAGTCAAATTTATTATCAGACGATTGGATGGCCCCTTTTCGTTTCGAAGATTTACGAGAATTTTCAAAAAATATGTCAAATCGTAGTAAGCGATCGCAAGGAAGCGGACAAGTTAAACAGATATTATAATGCACGGCGAGATCTTCTTTCGATTCTCGGTCAAAGTGAGAAGGAAACTTCATTTTGGCTTAACATCGACATGCATTCGTTCACTAGTCCCACTATTTGTATAATAAAGATAAACTTTCTGTAAGTGACCAGTATAAGGTTTACCGAATAGCGATAAATGGATATTTCAAAGAAGAGTTACGATTTATCCATTTGTATTCGTGGATATTGCAAGTTGATGAAAACTAATTACTCACACCCTTTCCAGTAGCTCCACATATACACACAAACACAGTTTAGCTCCAATACAAGTAGTACACAATTAACCCGGGTTAAATAAAACTTGTTGAGTTGTTGGTGCCAGTGTACAGCGGTACAGCATTTACAATTGTCTACTTTTGATGCATCTCATTGACCCTAACATTTATTCAAATTGTGACTTGATAAAATGGTTCAACCTCGTGATGGTCATATCCGAAAGCGTGCTATATCAGTAATTGCCTCAATATTTCATTCGACACATGGTGGGTTGACACTTATCAATTTTCAAAGTGTCTATGATAGAATCCATGGAAAAAGCCGCACCAATTGCTACATGCTTCGCATCCTCCGCACAATGGCTACCTACACCCCTGAACGGGCGACTCAATTGAAAGAAGCATACCTGGTGATTGCCAATCAGGTGAAGCAAGCTGATCCCGACAGCAAAGTAACACTCGTGGCGGTGCTGAAACTCAAACCCGCTAGCGACATCCAGGCACTTTACGACGCCGGCGTCCGTCACTTTGGCGAAAACTACCCTAATGAATTGGTCGACAAGGCCCAACAATTGCCACAAGACATCAAGTGGCACTTTATTGGAGCGTTGCAGCTGGGAAACGTCAACACTTTGGTGAAAAAGATCCCCAACTTATATGCCATCGAAACGGTTGATCTGTTGAAAAAGGCTAAGAAGGCATCGGCCCTGAGGCAAGGACTCGATAAGATCAACGTGTATCTCCAGTACAACACCAGTGGTGAAGACCAAAAGGCCGGGTTTACCTCAGTGGATGAAGTGGTGGAGTGCGTGAGGTGGCTTCAGAGCGACGACAACTCCAGTCTTGAACTTAAGGGACTTATGACCATTGGTCTGTTTGCTGAGTCGGTGCTGGGAGAAGAAAACAAGGATTTTTCCACCTTGGTGCTGGTGAAGAAGCAAGTGGACTCTCAATGTGGCACTGACCTTGATCTTAGCATGGGCATGTCCCATGATTTTCTCCAGGCGATTGCCCAGGGAAGTACCAACGTACGGGTGGGATCGCTGATCTTTGGTGCCCGTCCCCCCAAGAATTAGCGTATTAAATGACTTTATCGTCCATTACGTATTGATTATTAGACTAGCATGCAAAAAGTAAGTATCGCGTTGGTCGTAGTCATCAGCAGCCATTTATTTCAATTGGAGGAGGCTACTTGTCACCCGGGATTTGGATGAGCTCAAGTCTCCGTTCGATGCGTTCGAGTCTTGCCTCGACTCGAGCCAATATATCAAGAATCCGACGCTCAGTTGAAGTCAATGGTGCCACCAGAATCATCTCCGGACTAGACTTTGCCCGTTTATCTTCTCCCTTGTCGGCTTCGTCGTCGTGGTCGGCCATACTGTGCAGCCGTTTCCGAGGGCGGAGCTCATGGCTGAAGGCAGCACTGGCGATGCTTGGACGACGACTGCGGGGACGGGTCTCCGGAAGCATATGGATCTCCTTGGTTGTTTCGCCAGCGGTACCGTCAGCCGTTGCGAAATCACTCATTGTTAGACGAGAGGTGGAAGTAACACCAAAATTCCTCTTATGACGCCATTTTCTCAATATTTTCAACCGTTGAAGACAAGAAAAAAAATCAATTTTCCGTGTTATAGAACCGGCGCTGTGCGGGGGCGCTGTGCGACTTGATGGATATTTAGGTGTTGATCGTAGCAAATTTGCAACGTACACTAAATATCCTTTGGTGCAAAGTCGCTATTGCCGTACCGGAAAAAAGAAAGATACCAACGTAATAGAAGTGCGAATGTGGAGCCCTAGTAGGACCATATGAGTGCGGCAGCGATGTTTGTCCGACGCCTTCAGACGGCTCGGATCCGTCTCCAGCTGGGGTCAGGGCCCCAAGGAGTGCACGGACGTTTTGCCACTGCTGGTACGTCGAAAGGGGGATCACCGTCAACGGCAGTGGCAATCACTGATCCCTACGTCCTCTACGAAAACTACGTGGCTTCGGGGGTTATCGAGCCCGACGAGGCTCAGCTCCGGGTGATGAAACATTTCCAAAAGCTCTACCATCGATTAATGGGCTATGTGCCCAAGGGGGAATTGGAAAATAAGATCCAGCTCATACTACGAGATCTTGAGTATCATCGGTTCCAACAAGCGGAACGAGATCAGCGAAAGCTGTGGCTCCACACCATCAAGTGGTACCCTGATCCCGAACGACAGACGCGACAGGTGATGAAGTTTGTCACCGATGAGGAAGAGATCATGGATCAAGGGTACTCGCCGCAGGGGCTCTTGGTCAATGGCGACGTTGGGTGTGGCAAGCTGATGTTGATGGACATATTTGCCCAATCACTACCGATGCTGCTGAAGATGCGATGGCACTACTCTAACTTCATTCTCTGGGTGTTCACTCAGATGCACAAATTGCAGCAGGATCGTCAGTTTGAAATGCAACTAGCCCGGGACCATGGCGTTTATCTGCCCCACCGGCTTCCGTCGATGGAACGGGAGTTTTTGTTGTTTCACGTCGCTCGTCAAATGATCAATAAGTCCACCGTGTTGATGCTCGACGAGTTCATGCTTCCTGACGTGGCTCTGGCCCATATCGTGCGAATACTCTTCACCTATTACTTCAAGCTTGGCGGGGTGTTGGTGGCAACGTCAAATAAGCTCCCCGAAGAGTTGTACTCGCAAAACTTCAATAACACGAGATTCTCTGGGTTCGTTGGCGTATTGCACGCTCGGTGTGAACTGGTGGACATGAAGGAAGGCACTACTGATTACCGGGAAAAGGCAGCCAAAGAGACCAAGACTCGCCGGGTGGTGACGAACTTTGATGACATCGAAAAATGGAAGCAATTGATGGGCCCCGTGCTTCAAGGCCCCAGTCAGCCCGTAAACCTTGAAGTATACGGTCGCAATATTACCATACCCGAGACTTATGGCGGTAAAGTTGCTTATTTACCGTTTGATGAGTTTTGTGGCGGGCTTTATGCCGCTAGTGATTACATTCTGATTGCGCTGAGGTTTCCCGTGGTGGTGATTGATAAGGTACCGGTGATGACGTTACGCCAAAGAAATGAAGCTCGCCGGCTTATCACGTTGATCGACGCCGTATATGAGGCTAAATGTAAGCTTTATTTGCGTACTGAAGCTCCTTTGGACCAGTTGTTTTTCCCTCTTGACACCAACGACATCGATATTGTTACTCAGGATGATTTACAGCAACAGGAAATGTTTGCTCGGACGCTAATTGACACCGAAATGCCATATCGACCCAACGTCTCCACGTACGACCAAGACCACACTCAAACTTACATTACCGAAGAGAGCAACCACAGTTCCGAGCCGTCGCCGGCTCATGACTACACTGATGCTCGAGCGTTCATGGGGGAGGACGAGAAGTTTGCCTACAAGCGAGCGGTACTGAGGCTTATGGAGATGGTGCTGGACCGATGGGCGATGACGGACCGGTGGGTACCTGTCGATGAGACCATGAGACCGTGGGAAGAACTGACAGATCTGAATATGATACTGTCGCTTACAGGTGGAGGCGATGGTCTCGTAGTGGCTCCAAATGCACCCAAGTTTGACAAAGGCCATGTATGGCAAATGGGGCAATGGACTTCCACTAATGCTGATCGAGCTAAGGATCCGATCGCAAAGCAGTGGCTCAAGTCGGGGATGAAAAATAATTCCAAAGACGTGATTTCTCCTTTCAACAAAGAAAAATGCTCACAATGAATATTGCATTACTGAATCGCTCCAATATGGAGCGTGCTGGAAATTGAATAGAAGTATCCAACAGCAAATGGAAAGGTTTGGCCTTCTTGGACCTCTTTTTCTTACTAGCGCGGTTGCCAAACACTAAGGACGGTATGTGATTCGCGTGCCAACAAATTTGACTACCAGCGCCCTGCCCACGACTCGACGCACCCTCTCACGACCGCGACTTCGATTGCGAGAGGGAAATTTGCAGATATCACAGCAGAGAACTTGAATTGTACACTGAAAATACCACCGTCGGCGTCAGGAGAGAGTAAGCTACATGCTAGGCACCCACGACGATCCGGAAGTCTTTGCCCCAGCCCACACTAGCCACGACTGCCATCGGCACCCCATCATTTCCCGAGTACTAATGGAGTTGCCCCGTATTGCAAGACACCACAATGAGTATCAGCGTTGAAAGAACAATGGGACTTGCCGACAGGCTGTTCAAGTCCTTCGTACATGGCGGGTGGAGCAAACGGTTCTGAGTGTATACCATATAAGCGCCGCTATCACCAAATATTTATTGGTATTTGCCAGCGAGGAAGATTGATTGTTTACTTTCAGGTTATCGTCAGGTCATGGTACTTGAGTGGTGACTATGTGGGCACCGACCAGCTGGAAACAAAATCGGTTGACTTATGACTAGCCTGAAATGATCATCAGTGAAAGTTTACACACGTCTTTGGCCAGGCAGCGTCGATCAGCCATGCCAGAGTTGGCAGTGAATGTCATGGCTCTGGTCGAGTTGAGGTCTTAGGGAATACAAGCCGTTATCATTTGAAGAGAAACTTTGCGTTTGCATTCTTTCAACGATGATATCCCAGTACAGATGGTTCCCAGCACAAAAGGTAATTCCATGATGCCTTAAACATTCAACAACGACTGGGATAAAGCAGACCTGAGGTTAACGATTGTTAAGTAGACCACGTTGGTTCAGTCGCCAACCTTTGTCCAATTTTTCAGCTTTAGGAAGAAAGTCCCCCCTAAAAGGGTAATGAAGTGACACATGATGAATAATGGGAGACATAGTATCGACAAACACAGGATGAACATGGGATTTACTTTGAAATCGGGGGCTATGTTGATCTTTGAGTCTTGTCCATTCTATTCGGGTTTGCCACCATAATTAGTTGAATTGAGGTGATGAAGATAATTGCTAGAGTCATAAACTCGAGCCGTTATTTGTTGGACTCATCAGTCACTTGCTTGACATGCCAATTGGCTGGTTAGCGCAGAACAAGTGTTAATGGTTTATATAGGTCAATTATTACCATACTTTACACCAAAAAAATTGCCACAAATAGGCCCACCGGTATCTACGGGCCATGTAGTCACTAAATCACAGCAATTCAATTTTCATGATTTTTTTTGATGTTTGACATCGTCGGCTGGGGTTTGGGGTTTTCTCGGATCATCGCGCCTAACCATAAATTATGAATTGATGAAGATTGCACCATTAAAGGCAGTATATGGAAATCTGAAACAACCGTTACATTCAGCACGTCTCTATCTTTATAGTGAATGGCTGATAAGCCCCAATTTCAAAACTTTTTGGATCCGATCTCATGCGATCTGACGTTTTTTGAGTTGTCATTTTTGCGATTTATTCAGTCCAGTTAAGGGTTTACGGAAATCAAAGCCATCCAGCATGAAGCCGGCATTTTGCTCTATATAACCCAAGTATTGCTTTTTCTGCTTCTATTGGTATTGAGCTCGTTATTGCACAGTTTACGTGTTTTTGGTGCGACCAACCCCTAGGCCGAATGGGCCAAAATCGACAAATCGACAAATTCCGTCAAATGCCGTCAAACTTTGTCTAGGTGAAAAGGCCACCGGCTAAAACATAGTTTGCCATCTCAGAGTCGCTACCAGGTGGCGTAAACCGTAATTCTCCTCGCAATACGCGGGGTCAGTGTGAGAAAAGTGTCTGGTTAATCAACCCATTCAGTGACGGTGGCTGCTTTCATTCAGTCCATAGATGTTACAGAAACAGTAAAATTTGAAATTCAAGATGCCAGCAATCTGGTATGTCTTTCTTTGTGAACTTCTTCTTCTCGTGTCCTTATCCCACCAAGGCACCATGCCATGGGGAGAGGACGTGCTCCAGAAACTCGACCGACGCAACCAGATTGAGCAACAGAATAGTGTTTAGTGTCGAGCGTTTACCCAACTCTGACGAGGCTAAAGTGATCCAGCTTGCAGCCAATCAGGACCACAATGCTGCTAAAATTCAAGAACTTGAAGCTATGGCGGCGAAATTGACGGAAAAAGTCAATCAGCTTCAATTGTGGTATAAGGAGAAAAGATACCAGATTGATACAATAAACATTTGGCTTCACAAATACAACTTACAATTACCGAACAAAAGCTCAAGCAATTGAACCAAAAACACGAAGCTCGATCAATCGGTGGATGGCCAAAGCCGAGCTTGACGCTAACTTGATGAATGCTGCTTTGGAGATGTGACCAATGAGTGGTTCAGGTTATCTATAATGCTTTTCTTTTTTCATTTCAATCCATCAATTTCTATCACTGAAAACCTATATAGATCACTTAGAGTCTCCTTAAGTGTCTTCCCTATATGTAAGACATCGAGATAGACATTTGCAATCTAGAGAAAGCAAATAAACGCCGATTCTACTACAAAAAAACGTGATTTATGTTAATAAACGCTTGAATATGTTTACATTATCACCATACTACAAACCTGTACTTGAAATTGTCATAAATGGCATTGTGGCCGAGTGGTCTAAGGCGGCAGACTCAAGCGTCAAGCTTCTCAACTGTGAGGTTGGGGTTTCTGTTATCGTAAGATGCGCGTGTTCGAATCACGTCGATGTCAATATCTTTTTGCTTCGTATTAATACATGTGAAGATCGTCACAAGCACGGGTATAGTGTTTATAACTATTACACCAAAAATATAGTAAAATCAGATAAGGTTCAATAAGATCAATCATCAGGAATCAGGGGGCAAGTAAGAGTAACAAGTGATTTAAAAGGATTTTAATGGTTCTTGAGATCAATGAATTCAATATCTCAAAACACCACAGCTTCGTCATGCCTTCATCCACATTTTAGATGTTCTTAGCAAGGATCAATTGCCATCAGTCAATTACAAATTACCACAGAGTTTCGTCCCCTGTCTTTGCAATTGCTGCTCACTTGTCCCAGGCTTGTGGTGCGACCGATTTAGACAATCGCGGACGCGTCGCCGCACACGTTCCCCAGATGGAGGCCATCGCCCACACGGTATTCTGGCACGACGAAGCCAAACCGGTGTATTCGTTACAGTTCCAGCCTCATGGCGATCGGCTCGTCACTGCTGGAGGTGACAATTTCGTGCGAGTGTGGCAGGTGCCCGTCACCAAGGACCCGTTGTCGGTGTCGATCGACTATTGGAGCACGCTTACCAAACACACCCAGGCGGTGAACGTGGCTCGCTTCAATAGCACCGGCGACATGCTCGCCACTGGCAGTGATGACGGCAAGGTGTTTGTGTGGAAATTGGCTCCTGCCGATGCTCCAGCGGAGTTTGGTGCCGACGTCGACGACGACGCCAAGGAGCGGTGGCAGGTGGTGGGGGTGGTTCGAGACTCGCTGAAGGAGGTGATTGATCTTGCGTGGCTGCCCCACGACGACTACATGGTCGTGGGCACGCAGGGAAACCATGCGGTCATCTATAGGATTACCGTCAACGATGCCGGGAGAGTACTGGGGGAAGCGGTGGCCCAAACCGACGAACGAGACCACACCCACTTTGTCCAGGGAGTGGCGTGGGACCCCCTCAACTGCTACATTGCCACGCAAAGTGTGGATAAGCTGGTGAACATTTATCGCTGGCACCAGACGCCCGCCAAGCTCACGTTGGTCAAGAAACACACCCATGTCGACGGCAAGTTGGCCTACTTCTCCGAAGACCTCAACTCGTTCTTTCGCCGCCTTTGTTGGACTCCCGACGGCGCCTACTTGCTCACCGCTGCTGGTAAGGCTGGCGGCGACGACAACCTCCCCTGTGTGTACGTATTTGCTCGAAACCACTGGGACCTGCCGATATGGGAGCTTCGCGGCCTCAACAAGCCGGTGGTGGCAGTGCTGGTGCTGCCAGTGAAGTACCGAGCCGGTAAGGACCGAGTGCTGACGCTTCCCTATTATTACTTGGTGGCGGTGGCCACGCAGGACCTGGTGGCAGTATACTCGACGGAGACGTGGCTGCCATTGGCGCTCGCGTCCAACCTCCACTACTGCTCGATCTGTGACGTGCTGTGGGACGCCAGTGGCGACCGGGTGATGGCGCTGCTGGCGGATGGCTTTTGCAGCACCGTGGTCATCCCGGTAACCGGAGACCGAGTGTGATGATTATGCGTATATGGCACCCTGTCCTGATCTATAAACATTCATTGAGACCCAAGTTTACGTTGCAATTGCTCGCGAGCATGGAGGATCATCCGCTGCTTACGTTTCAACAAGAGGGTGTCCAAGTCGTCGTTGTCGTCGTCCTCAGGCGCCGGGGCCAGGACGTCGACGTGGTACTTCTCGACGAGGTTGACGGCTTTGAAATTGATGGGGTCGCCCTTGGCGCTCAGCGCCGCCGGGGCCGCTGGCGCCGCTGGCGCTGCCGGCGCCCGAAACCCCGGCGGGAACGGCAAGCTGTTGTTTTGCATGTAGTTATCGATGGTCACCTCCACCAGCCCTGTCTTCTCTAGGTCATACACAATCTGTTCCCGGGTCAACTGGGGGGCAATCGCCTGCACCACTTCCACCATCAGGTCGGACGGAGGGCGCTGGTGGCGGCGGCGAGCGGGGGTACCATCGGCGCGGGCCAGCGTCCGCGCCTCGCCGGCGGCGGCCCGCTCGTTGATGAACTCATTAGTCTGGGGGATGGGGGAGATAAGCCAGCGCATGAACATAAACGCCACTGCGATGGTGACGATGAACACCAACGTCGATGACTCCATAATCGGCGGCGCCACCATGGTGGGATCGCTGCGATTTTGGTGCGGCGGCGCCGCCGGCGCGCGCTGCTACCCTCTCCCACCACTATTGCCAGCACCAACGAGAAAAAAAGGCGCGAAAAACCGGCGCTACCATGTCTAGTCTTGTTGGCGTTTTTTTTTTTAGTGATGACGTCATTGAGCCCAATCGCTAGCGATCGCCAGGCCACAAAAAAAAATTCCAAGGGTGATTTAACCATAGTGCCAAAAATAAAAGGTTCCCCAACAGCATCACGGCAATCACCACCATGGTACCGATTCGTTGTTGTGCTTCGGTGTACCCCTCATCCCTGGCTCCCACCCCAGCGTCATTGTCTTCCCATTGACGACGTCTATAGTGCTTGCATAGATACATGTACACCTCCCCGTATAAACGTGGCTGCGGGCCCGAGACGGTGTCCGGCAGGGCCACGCCGGTTCCGGCGCCGGTTCCGGGGCCGTTAGCTTCCCCTCATTTGCTCCACCTAATGGGAGATTTCAACAGATCTTCCCTGTCATTAAAAGGGAAAAAAAGAAAACCTTTTTCGTTCCATCACTGCCGAATTTCTCTCGTCAAGCTCTAAGGGTGAGGTGTTCGCCTCCTGCACACAGACTGGCGCACCCAGTGACACAATCCCACCTCTAAGGGTAGCTTACTCCAGCTAATTCCGTCTACCGTATCCTGTCCCCGTTCGGCTGCCGTACTTGCCGTTGCCCCAAAGCCATTCGTCCTCCGTGGTGCTCCCAGCGTTTAAACCCCTTAACCGCGGTCGTCCCAGCTCCCCGTAATGACGGCTAGCACCTCGGTGCCCCCTCCTCCGGCACCCGGCCGCTTCCCCCTTGTCGACGTCCTCGAAGCCGAAATCACCGCTGCTGCCCACTCGCTCCATCCCCAGGTGTACCAGATGGTGCAGGTGTTTCTCAAGTACCTTAGAGAGCCGCGGTTCCAGGCGCCGTTGACCATGCCCCAGCTATCGCAGCTCTTTGCTCTGTGGAACCGGGACTTGGCCCTGGTGGTGATCGGGCTTTATACCCTGTCCAACAGCTTGAAGAAGCTGTTGATCGCCCAGCTGGAGTACATTAACGCCCACCCCAAGGTGTTTGATTATTTGCTCGCCATTGCTAACTACAGCGCCCTGCTGATCAAGCTCCTCAAGCGCCACGACGCCGACGCCCTCTACCAGCTTCGTGTGTTCAATTTCTACAAGTTTTATACCGTGTGGGCCCAGATCCGCCAGGCCCAACAGCTATTGTACACGCTGGTGCTTGGCGACGCCGTCACCCCACTGACCCGAGTCAAGCGAACCCTTAAAGACCAACGCGACGACACCTCATCAATACAAGGTGACGACGATACCCTCTACGCCAAAGTGTTACGCTTTGACCAGCGTGACATCATCCACCAGGAGTTTTTCGACGAAAAGATCGCATTATTACGCCAATATGATTTACCATGGACAGCATTTGTCCACCTGGAGTCGCCCGACCAGCACGACAAGCTTGATAAGTTCTTTGCTGAGCTTACTGCCGACGACGTGGCGGCATTACAAGCGCAATTAACGGCGATGGCGGCGGCTAAGACTCCCCACACTAAGCTCTTAGCAGTGGTGGGACTTAATCGCCAGCTCGTCGAGCTTTTGCGCCACCACGGATTCGCTAATGCCGAGATCAACAACGACATCTTGCTTCCGGTGCTCATTTACCTCGTGGTGACGAGACTCGACCCCCAAGACCTCGTGCTCAACTTCCATTTCATCAAAAATCTCGGCTACCAGCTTGACCCCTACCGCATTGAATTGTATCTGGTGCCTGGAGTGCTGCTGAGCCTTACCAGCTATCAGCCGCAAGATAAAGTCAACAAGTCTCAGCTCCACAAACACCGTCTCCAGAACTTATTCGAGCTCTTGAACATGCACCCCGAGGTCGATGCCGATACCCCCGAGCCAGCGATGGTAGCGGTGGACCTGGAGTTTGAGTTTTGCCCCACCACCGCCGCCCTTATCTCCTTCATCACCGATAACTACCTCAACAACGGCGAACTCATGTACTACCTCACCAACTTGGAAGCGTTGGTGATGTTCTTATCCAATGTTACCATTGATGAGCTCTCGAGTCAGCCGCCAGTGCTGGAGTCGCCGTTGATGGTTCACCCGATCTCCAAGTTGGTGGAGGATGATATGATGCTGCATTTTGCCTTCCCTAAGGGCACACTCGCCGAGGAAGAGCTTGCCAACGGTACGCTGCTGCCGAAAAAGTCACCCAAACTGTCACCTAATCGACTGAGATCCCTGTCGTTGATGCAGAGCATCACCAATCGCATTGGCGACGCCACCACTCGCATATTAAATGAAAATGGAACGCTGTCTCGGCAAAACCTGAACGCCAACCGAGAGCTGCTGGGTTTCAGTGAGCTTGCTCCTCGAGACCTGCCCACCAAGGAGCTGTTTCCCCTGCTTACCAACGATGGCGACCTGGGGGTGCTACTGGTGCTGAGCGAAAACTTGAATCAGGAGGATTCTCTGCTGTTTCTGATGATGCGCTCGTTTCTTGGTCGTCTTAACTCAGTGTCGCAGTTTCTGCTTGCTCAGGATGGTTCTGTCGGCACCCGGTTGTCGCCTCTGCACTCACGAACTCGGTCGCTGCTGTACGAGCCCAACGGCAAGCGCAACACCATCACTAAGTTTGCCCTGGGAATGTCTGAGTTCATGACCAAATTCAACAACCCCGTCCATCCGCTGAATGATGACGTCGCTGACATCCTGGGCCTGGAGGGACTCGACAGTTCGTTAACCACTATCAGACCCCAGCCCACTCGAGCTCGCACCAATCTGAGTTTCCAAGTAATGGATAAGTGGCTTCAAAATCTCGCGGCTCCGGCACTGCCGTTAAAGACCCACGAACCACCTACGCGACCCCTGGTAAATGAACTTACTCGTTTCCGTGGCGCCGATTTTGAACTGTTACTGATCGCTGACTTGAAAACGATGAAACGGTACTACGACTTCATGTGTAGCGACCTTGCTGTGGACGAATCTGCCGAAGATCTCGAAGTATAACTGCATTTTGACCTAAGTAACCATTGAGTGGAATATATATACGCAACATCGAGATGATCACTGGTTCGACACAAAATTAACGACAACGTTTGATTACAAATCATAATGGTTTCAGAAACTATATTAGGTGAAGTTTCTGAAGATTAGGAAGAACGTATTTGGAAGCTATTGAAAGCTGGTAGTCGTTGCATTTTGGTTTCATTTAACTAAAGCAATTAGACAATACAAACTGACCCAACCAGTTTTACACGTTTTGCACCTGCCCTAGCCATAATTGGGTT
The DNA here is from genome assembly GCA_030580175.1 of Diutina pseudorugosa. Classification (NCBI taxonomy): domain Eukaryota; kingdom Fungi; phylum Ascomycota; class Pichiomycetes; order Serinales; family Debaryomycetaceae; genus Diutina; species Diutina pseudorugosa. The sequence goes on from JAKTSL010000105.1 coordinate 12,756, forward strand.
TGCATTGGCATCGTTTCAACACAACTGTCTACTTTAATTTTCAGGATTCACGGCTTGGGAGTGTGAGTTACGTTTGGATGGTCGAGCATGGTACTCTTTGATCACTAATAGCAGTCAAATTGTTACAACACTACTCCACAAAAAATCGTTTCAAAGATTGTCGTGACATCCATTGCTCTGTGCAACAGCACAAGGTGTCTCACAATAAACGAATAAAGTAACGGGCATTTGTTAATGGATGACTATCAAGCAGTGCACATCGGCACTGATGCTTGGCATTTTGACCGGGCTTGAAATGAAGGAAATGACCGAGTTTCACGTCGATTCAGTGATGGTGCTGGGGGAAGCGCTTCTTCTGGCGATAAGCACGGCCACAGCTTTGACTTAAACAACCAGACCATCACCGACGGCGTGCGGTCGAACATTGGCATCACGCTCAGCGAACGGCTGACGTCTTCGTCAGAAGAGACCTACTCTTTACACAGAAAGTTGCTGGGAGTAAGGAGTAAACAAACCGTTCATATCACGACACTTGTCAGTTAGGCGTTAATCAGCTCATCCCGAGCTTTTTCCTCACTCCCTACGTCATCGTCAAAACCAACTGTTCAACTTGATGGTGTGATACTCAAATCTACAAGTACAGTCTTTGTGAGATGGCATCGAAAGTCGCCCACAGACGTTACCAAGCCCAAAGCTACTTGATTTTAATTAAATGTGATGCAAAATCGAACCCTTATACTTAAAATTCGCAAAGTTGCAATCGCTGTCAAGCAAACACGTTTTTGTATCTTGTTAACGTGATCAAACGGCACTTGGACCAAGGCACGAAAGCCGTTCACGACACCATTGGGTAAAAGACGCCATCGCCGTATCGGGAACGGTCCGCCCGCTACCGACGACTCAGCCGCCGGCGGCTGAGTCGCTTTTTGTGGGTATTTATACATTGTTTCGCAACTCAAACTGAATGGTTACTTTTGACGACAATGGCCACGCCTAATGTGGCCATTTGGAGGTGCTCATTATGATCTAGAAACGCGTGGCTATCATATAAGTCAATGTTCAGAAATTTAGCAAGTTTGGCGAGTGAATTTGACTCAGGTGCAAAAATCCCAAACCCAGCCATCGATGTCAAACATCATAAAAAAAAACATTAAGAAGATTGGTTTGCTCTGAATCATGGACTACATGACCGGTAGACACCAATAAGCCAGTTTTTGGCAACTTATTTTTTTTATATCTCGAAGCTATGCCTTGGGCTATGGCACAGGTAAAGCTCTTGTTGTCGAGATAAAGCGTTGTTCGTGATCACTCTATGAGTGGGCTATACGAGTTGAAAGTTGTTTAACCAATTGTGAACAATTTTAGCTACTCTTGATGGGTATTTAACGACATTTTGGCCACAAAAAGGGCGCTTCCAGCAAGGACGCGTGCTTACAAGTATTTCGAACTTCTAGTTAACTTCTTTTTGAGGAATGGCTCGCTCTCTCGAAGAATGCAAGTAGAGAACAACGAAGTCAAGTCAAAAAAGTCCAATTCGGTCTTTTTCAAATACTTATATCGGTTCATTTGAATTTCACGACAATTGATGAAACGGCCTGGCGTCTTCTTTCAGGTACTTGGTGTCACACAATAAATGTACGACCCAGTAGATTATACGAAGGATTACACGTTACAAATTCATGCCGTACACGAGCTTCATTAACATGTGGGGTATTAAATTTTACACTCTGGCCATATCCGTTAAATGTTGATGTCTATGATTGAACACTAACTAGGAATTTATAGTATACCATAGTATTACCTTGGTATTATTTATATTTAAGTAGAACTACACGCTGTTGCCTTGGTAATGGTGTCTCGATACTATCTGTCATAGGTTAGCCTCCTGCTTCTTAAATTTTGGCCCACTTTGGCGTACCATCGTTGCGGGAATTTGCTGGCGGTGATTCTGAGGATTCAGGTAGATAGGACGATGTGACTGAGTTGAACCATCATGGGACTGAGTGATTCGAGGCGCCAGACTACCATGCGACGGATAACCACTTGGTCCGGTGCACAGAGCCACCGCCTCTTGCCAAAGCCTCAGTACTATGGCTGACGACTCGGCTTCAATGTCCGAAAGCTTCAGCAGTGGCTTTTGTCGACGTTCGCGCTTGTTGATATTAATCTGGTCGGTATGATTCAAGTGGTTGATGCGATCGAGCAGTTCGGCCACGGGATTCTGATACCGGCGGACACTGAGGTATTCTCTGCTAAACCGTTCCAGCTCCATTTTCTGCAGTACTCGGGAATTACTGCTCAGAACCGAACGAAGAAACTGGTTGAGGTTTGTTGGTTCCGACGTCGTACTAGGCGTGGTGACAAGCGCTCCTTGTAGAGCCCCTTGAAGGGATACTTCTCCTCCGGTGGTAGATCCGATAGCACCGCCACTGCTGCCACTAGGAGTAACATCGTTACTATCGCCAAGGATGTTACTTTTAGACCCACTACTGCTGCCGCTAGCAAACTGGGTCATGTTGGTAGTACTTTGGTTGTGGGCAAACATCAAATTAGAAAGTGACAAGTTGGAGAAGTTGTTGAGGTTGTTGGCATCCAAGTGGGGTACATCCATTAACGAGTTCTCTCGTTGAAGCCATAACCGTTGTTGGGTCCGAGTATCTGACTGGGTGTGGGTGTGAGTATCAGGAGCCAAGAAGCTTGAAAAGTTGTTAGAAAACTTTGGCGTTGGCTTCCTCTTGATAGCAGTGGGACCTGCTAAGGGTTCCGACGACGAACTTGAAGTTTGTGACGGAGCTGAGGCGACATTGTCGTTGTGAGAAGACGATGGGTTGAGTTTTTCGTTGCTTTCGTCAACGGAAGGCGATACCGGCTTGGTTTCAGGAGAGGTGGCGATGCTGGTACGGTGCAGGTCGATCTTTCGAGTTAGACCCGTTGATTGGGATAAAAGGAGCGAGCCGCCGTAAGCAGCGCCGTTAAGCAAATCGTCAGTTGATTCTTGAGGACTGAATTTGGGACGCACTGTCACATCATCGGGAACAAGCTCGAATTGGTCGGCAGCGACGTGTTTCCCCGGTACCGGCCCGGGGAGGAGGTGGTCACTGCTATGATCAGTGGTAACATTTGTTGACGTTTCGGTAGCTTGGGGTGGAGATTGACTAGTATTAGGGTCGGGATTGGGCGTGACAAAGCCTCGGGTTGCCGGTACCGACGCTTCATCGTCGGTGGCCCCGACGTCTTCGTACTCGTCGTCGTCATGGTCGTCGTTGAGTTGGAGAATGGCCTTACCCTTGCGAGCACTAGTTTTGAGTCCCACATGGGGCGGCAGAACCAAAAGGCCCCGAAGCGACAGCGTCGACCGCGATTTGGGGTGGTGGGACATCGTCGACGTCAGCGTGGGTTCGGCTCCGCCCGAAAGCGTCTTGGTGATGGGCTGAAGCCCCAGTAACCGGGTCATGCTCCGACTGTTTTGCTTGATCTTCTGTCGTATGAGTCCGTCGGTCAGTTTCGAGCGCCCGAGGCCCGGTCGGTGGCTTACGGGTCCGCCGTAGTACACCTTAGTGAACAGCTTGTTGGCCTTCATCTTGGGAGGCTTGCGGGCATTGGCTGCCAGCGACGTCACTGCTAGCAGCTGGCTCAGAGTGTTTTTGGGCCGGCCCCGCCCGTCATGGGTCGTCAGCGTTCGCAGAGACTGACTGGTCAGCATCGACGGGATGATACTAGTCGCACTCGGGACAATAATGCCGTAAATACCCCAGGGTGGATGGTGACAAGGGCGACTCCATGCGATCAGTTGCAGTGACAATAAGGGGCGAAACTTGGTAAATGAGTTGGTATGACGATGGTGATTATGTTGCCGTGCCGATTGTGGATGATTAGGTGGTAGCAATGGGGTACGTGCGACGGGGTAATGAGTAGATGACCAAGGTGGAAACATTGGAAAGGAGGAAGGGGTCACGAAGGTAGGGTGAGCTGCTGCCATCAAGTGTCGTGTATTTACAGATCTTGCTGTGTCTTGACTGGTTTTTGATGAGCTGGACATACGGTATGGGACAACAAATCTCGCAGTGTGGGGTACATGGTATACGGTGGTGACTCGAGATGATGCTGGCACGAACGAAAATGACGATACACCTGGTCAAATTAAGACTATTACCTTAATAGTCTGACTATACGATGGCTCTTGCGGTAGCCTTGGAGGTGCGTGCTTTGAACACGATACTATGACACCTTAACCGTCACCATCTTTCTGATGCTTAACGGTTAGATCACAATTAACTTTGACACCCCGATCATTGTGAATTTGTCCAGATCTAAGATCCAAGAAGTTTACTTCATCATTACACCTCTCTTTGTTGCCACAATTACTATTGAGTAAAGATGCCGGTGATGGTCGTAACGCAAACTAGGAGAATGTCGTAATTACTATACACGTGTATTTAAAAGTTGCCTCTACCCCGGAATCCCCGTCCCCGGCCGCGGGGACCCCGTCCCCGAAATCCGCCTCGAGGAGGCCCTCGTCCCCGAAAGCCTCTGCGGTCCATTTGCGCTTCCTGCAGAGCCTGACCACCAAAGATACCCCGGCCGTACTGTCGCCCTTCTTTGAACCCGGGGTCCAAGTCAATCGACACGTACTGGCCATCGAGACAGGTGTGGTTCAAGTACTTCATCGCGTCCAAGCTCCCTTGCTGATTGCGGTAAATGACAAAGCAAAACCCACACGGCGTGAGCTTATTCCGGTCCAATCCCATGATAATTTTGTCAATGACACCACACTTGGAAAACAACTCGTAGATCTGTTCCTCGGTGGTGAAATGCGAAAGCTTACCCACGTACACCGTACGCAGGGCCATGGCTGCGGTCAAGTCATCGAAGTTCTGACGTCTCACCGCCTTGCGGATGAGATACTCCAGCGGTCGGTCCTGGCGGGCAGCGCTGTGGCGAAACCGCTCTTCTAAAGTGTCCATGTGGTGGAGTGTGTACGCGCGTGCGACTGATGATCGTCTATAAGGCTTGCGAAGATGGCGCCCTCTAGTGACGCTCCTGACGAACGATCAGAGGAAACGGAATCCTAGCGAGATATCTAAGGTATCAATTTCGAGGAGGAGTGGACACCGAAGTCGTTCATGTGGACAAGCACATGGTGGTTCGGCAATACCCGATAATTGTGCCAGCAACTGCCAGTGATGCAAACTTTCACCGTCAACACCAGTATACATTTTGGTAAGTGGCTTGTACAATCCTCACACATGATACGGCAATAATCTTCAAGGCGTTCGTTATTTATTAGGCTATATACAAATGAGGGCAATATCACATCTTCGACAAGAAGTTGTTGTTGTTGATGCGCTTAATGTTGTCCTTACGCAACTGGCGTTTTCTCCACTTCATGATGTCGGCTTCCTTCAAGTCGGCGTCCTTCTTTTGTTTGTCCAAAAGCGTCCACAACCACTCAGGGTACTCGGCGTCTTCAAGAGCCACAGGTTCCTCGCCCAGCTTCTTGATCTTGAGGTTGAGCACCGTGCCCGCAGGACACGACGACACCACCAGGGCAGCGGGCTTGGGCGCCGCTAATAACGTACGGGAAACGTGGAGTGCCCGGACCCAGCTTCTCATTTCCACAGCGTTTGGTGATGGAGAATTTTCGCACTGCGATTCGAAGGTGGTGATTTAGAGAGGATGGTGAGAATTATAGTTAAGCAATGTAATCTTGGAACTTACGTGGCATGATGGATTCGGATCATGGTTTGGTGGATTAGGGCGGTACGGAAGATCTCAAACCACGAATCTGTCTGGCCGTTAACTAAATTTGGTGGTGTTATTTCAGATGGTTCCTAATCATTTTAATCTCATCATATCTGCGTAGTATAACAAGTGAAAAAAATAACGAAAACGTTAATTCTACATTTGTCGAAGATCGTAATGTTATAAGTGAATCATGTCCTCTTTTAATCAATTCTATTTCCCGAGGTGATCACCCAGTTGGTTCTATATTCGGCTGACCCTTCTTTTTGACGCGGTGCGATTGCGATGAGCTGCGATGCAACCAACCCTGATCGACCCCAACGAGTACGTGGAAGCAGCCGAAGGCACGCTCCAGTTTAGCGATCAAGCCCAACAGGGCAAATTTGAGCTTGGGGTGTGTATGGCAATCTACAAATGGGAGGAGTTAGCCACGGCCGTTGACAACAACTGGGGCGGTCCCCAGCTGGCTGACAAACGGGACTGGATCTCGGGCGTTGTCATTGATCTCTTCACCGAAAACAAGATTGTCGACATCCAGCTCATCGAGGATACGTTGCTTTATGCCATGGCCGACGAGTTCGACACCGAGGTCGACAACGACTCCGCTCTCGAAATTGGGGCGTTGGTATTCAAGATCTATAAGGAATGCGCTCAGGAACAGTACCACACCGTGGAAGCGTTGTACACGGCGTATCAGGAAAAGCAGGCGTACCGGGCCAAGCATTTGGTTGAGCTCCAAGCTGACCCCAACAACCCTTCGGATTCCGATGACGACAGTGATGATGAAGATGACGAACCCGAGCACCACAGCCATGTGGGTCATCTTCAAACTCACGACGAGGATTCGATGGATGTTGACAATGGTCCCGTTGTTGATGACGACGGTTTCGAATTGGTGCAACCTAAGCGCAAGGGGAGACGTTAAACGGTAAATGAATAGTATATAGAGGTATTTCAATCATGTAATAACAGGAGGTTTCGGGATGGCATATTGTGGAGTTGTGTATGGCGTTACGGCATCGCCGCTGAAAGTCAATGATGGTTCGAAAGTCACTTTAAGTCGCTGAGGACTGTGTTGACACTTTCTGCTAAATCAATATCCCTATAGTCGTATTGAGGTGACAAAAATCAGTTCTAGAATACGGACTTGTTGGACTCGTGAGTCACTTGCTTTACAATTTAACTGACTGGAGAGAGCAGTACAGGTGAAAATGGATTGTAGGTCCATTAATGGAAAATTCTACACCCAAATGGCATGCTTGTAGATATGAGTACCACACTAGACAGTTGAACAATTGGCTTCGACGATGAAACAGGGCATAAGGAAAAAGCTCGACATGATGTTATTGAAGCCTGACTGACAGATGACATGAACGGTTAGTTTACTCCTTGCTCCCAGCAACTTTTGTGTAAAGAGTAGGTCTCTTCCGGCGGCGGCGTCAACCACTCGTTGAGCATGACACCGATGTGCAACTGACATCGAGCCCAGTCAAGAAGCCAAGCTTCACCAAAAGCCGGCGCACTTCGTCGCGGTCTGTGTTCACCGCTGCCCGCAACACCTGGTGGTGGTCGGCGACAGAGTCGTTGCCAAAGTTGCGAGCAGCACCAAAGCCCAAGCGTCCCGAAGAGAAAGCCGCATGATGGCATCAAAAGTGTAAGATGTCCCAGGTGAAATACTTGCTGACGTGCTCCTTGCAACGAAAACCCACAAGAGCGGTACGCAAGTATACTGGAATCAACACCAAAGTCTTCCAGGATTCTATACCACGTGATGGGTCGTACGTCAAACATGTGTGTCGATGATAGCATTGTTGTTGCAACATCTTCCAGTACATTCTGATTGCGAGACCTTTTTGATCCGTCGCTTGGCGACACGCACACCGTGAACCCAAAAGGCATTTCGGGTAGTTCAAAGCAGCTGTTTGTTTGGTCAAACTGCTCCACAAAGTATAGCGAAACGTCCGTTACCTCCAACTATGTTGACATCCGGGTTAGGGCTCTCGACATGTTGTGTTTATCTCCATGGGTAGCCAAAAGACATCACCAACTCTCCCCGAGACTTCAAGTGCCGAATCTCATCTCTGAAACCATGGAAAATGACACATAAGGTCAAAGCCTTCGATTTATCATAGTTAGGAAGCACTCAGTGAAGCTTCACGTGAATAATCTTACTAACTCGAATGGGCATGTGCTCCTGATTGTCCATGGCGAAAAGGCTCTCGTAGAGGGGACATACCCAGTTGCACAACCACGGAAAGAATGCACGTGAAGTTAGACCACACTTACCAGGCTTCGACTTGTTGATAGGGACGTGTAATTGGGATGGATATTTTGATTTGACTCATGGAGCAATCAAGTCAAGTGGGAGGATCACCGGACGGTGAATCGAAGCCATTGCGTCCCAGTTAGCGAGGATAGTTGATGGAAGTGTTCCAGCGAGGCATTCATCCACAGTATAGTCAATACTTGTATGTTACAGGTCATCTTTGAGACAAACACACACATACCAACCACGGTGAGACACCCCCACACTGAACCGCATCCACCTGAAACCAAAGCACGCAAACAATCCACCGACACCGGTTTCACATCACGTATTTATCAGTTTCATCCAAAAACATTCGCTAACTCCACGGGTTTGGCGATCACACTTGCTCGTATAAAGGCGGAAAACCCCACGTTATCGCATTCTTCGCTGGCAATCCCCGGGCGCGTAACCCCCCATCCATTGTGGCCACAATCACACGCGACACGCGACGCGTCGGAAGATGGCCATCTCCCGACATATCCGTTCCCTAACCCCGTTGCTTTGCACGCTAAATCGAGCCTTCATACACCAACGATTGTGGGTAAACCAATTACAGTTTCCCCTTGTCCATATGCCTCAGCAGCAATCGATTGCCCGGTTCTTCGGCTCGCTGGCGGCTTAACTCCCAGCCCAAGAAAGCAACGCCAAAACTGTTCCAGCAATAATCGCCCACGAAGTCTCCAGAAAAGTCACAAAGAATCCTACTTCATCACTACCTCGACAAACAAGTTTCCCTTTGCCAATCTAACCCGTGTATTGGATGAAGTGGGGGCCACGTCGCTGAGACTTGAAAAGACGGCGATTTGTCTGTTCTTGGACACGTTGAACCAATCGACCCCGGACATACTCACCAAGGTGCTCTACCTTTGCATCAATCGCCTTGACCCTGACTACGAGCCTGAGCTTGAGTTGGGTCTTGGTGAGACGTTGTTGATCAAGGCCATCCACGAGTGTTGCGGCAGATCGACAGCTAACATCAAGCTGGACTACAAGAAGTTGGGAGACTTAGGCACGGTAGCACGGAAGTTTCGTCTGGGTCAACCCACGATGTTCAAGCCGGCGCCGGCGGCAGTCGAAGGGGTGTTTGAAAGCCTCACCTATGTTTCCGGGACGAAGGGGACGGATGCTCAGAATCGGAAGATTGGCATCATCATCGAGATGTTGACGGCGTGCGATGCCCATCTGAATGAGGCCAAGTTTCTCGTTCGTCTGCTGGAAGGTAAGCTTCGTGTTGGTCTTGCTGATCAAAGCAGTACTAAGCTCAGCGCTTGCAAGGTAGACCACGATGATTCATTTGCCATATTTCAACCAACTCCTGTGGCTTCATATTCCTCTCACATGCCGCCGACAGCCTCGCGTTGTTGGCCAAAGTTCCCGAGTTTGTTGATCCTTTGGTCTTGTCCATTCTATCCGATCTTGCTACCATAATGAACTGCTCTAAGGTGATGGAGATCGTTGCTGGAGCCATGAAGTTCGGACTGCTTCTTGTTGGACTTATGAGTTACTTGCTTGACATGCTTATTGATCGGTTAGTCCAGTACAAGAGATAACGGGTTACAAGTCGATTTCTGACAAACTTCACTCCAAAAAAATCGCCAAAAATAGGCTTTTCGGCATCTACCAGTCATCTAGTCCATAAATCGTAGCAAATAAATTTTCATGATTTTTTTTGATGTTTGACATCGACGGCTGGGGTTTGGGGTTTTCTCGGATCATCGCGCCTAACCATATATTGTGAATTGACGAAGATTGCACCATCAAAAGCGGTAAATGGAAATCTGAAACATCCATTGCATTCACAACGTCTCTATCTTTATAGTGAATAGTTAAAAAGCCACAATTTCGAAAACTTTTTGGACCAGATTTCATGCGATCTGACGTTTTTTGAGTCGTCAATTTTGCGATTTATTCAGTCGGGTCAAAGGCTTACAGAAAACAAAGCCACCAAGCAAGAAGCCGGCATCTTGCTCTATAAAACCCAAGTATTGCTTTTCTGCTATTGTTGGTATCGAGCTCGCTATTGCACCGTTTACGTGTTTTTGGTGCGACCAACCCCTAGGCCGAATGGGCCAAAATCGACAAATCGACAAATCGACAAATTCCGTCAAATTCCGTCAAATTCCGTCAAACTTTGTCTGAATGAAATGAAGACCGGCTAAAACATAGTAGGCCATGTTTGAGTCGCTATCAGGTGGTGCAAACCGTGATTTTCCTCGCAATACGCGGGGTCAGTGTAAGTTTTGGGGTTTTGCACCCGAGTCAGCTTTTCGCCCTGGCGCGAGTCAAATACCCTCGCCAACCCCATCTTCAAAGCTCAACCATCGAAGACCATCAAACCCATCAAATTTTTGGTCATTGACTTATATGATAGCCACGCGTTTGTAGACCATAATGAGTGCCTTTAAGTGGCCACGTTAGGTGTGGCCATTGCCGTCGAAATTCACGATTTAGTTTAGGTTGCGCATCCGTGCATCAAGCCGTGAACACGTCCACTACAACCGACCCTGCCGCCCGTGGCATGAGGTTAGCCGTAGCGGGCGGACCTTTCCCAATGTGGTGACAGTGTCTTTTGCCCATTGATGCCGTAAACGGCTTTCTTGTACAAGTGCCGTTTGACCATGCCAACAATATACAAAGACGTGGTCATTCACTAGTGGTCAAAAATCAACCGACAGCTAATGTAACAAATCGACTCTCTATGACGTTAAAATGGAATGAAATAGGTTTGGGCTTGATAACGTCCACTATGTTAGTTATGATTTTCTGAAATTTCGACTTTTTGTCGTCATTTTAGTTCTCAGTTTTGCATTTTTTCTCCAGAAAGCGAAAACTGCGATTTATTCAGTCTGGACAAGGGTTGACAAAAATCAAAGCCACCTGGCAAAAAGCCAGCAGTGTGATCTACAATAGCTTAGTATCACTTCTATGCGTCCATTGGCCTTGAGCTCGTTATATTGAGGTTTACATTTTTGAGATGCGGCGAGTCTTGACAGTGGGACACCCTAAAAAGCTTGACCCGGTTTTCGGCCTCCGGGATCCACCGGGGTCCTTCCGGGATCACCCGGGCGACGCCACGCGACATGACACATACACATTCGTTGTCTACCACCATACTCTAGGAAGCTAACTTGTGATTAACTCCACCAAAGTAAACCCTTTTCCAACTAAAAGATTCTTGATTTGTTAATGTCTTTGATTACACGGCCTCGCCTTTTGTAAACCAAATGTCCGAGTCGAGTAGCTCAGCTTGTCTTGCGTTTCGTGATTGTTATGGGTTATAACTGACGAGCAGCAACAAGCAGCAGCCGTCACAATAAACATGACACTGCCAGGCGACGTTTTCATCTATTTTCTATCGATAAAACGTGGATAACTTGCATCCCTTAATAGTGCAATACTCAGAGTCACACAAAAGTCGTGTGGTTATCGAGAATGAAAAAACGAGTTGGCATTTGTCGACCAAGAGTTCATGGGACTTGCGATTTCGTGGCTTATATGCAGGCAACGCCACACACTCTCACTATTAGCGATGACTGGGCTTTGAAATACAGATGATAACGGCATACCCAAGCCTTCCATTGAAGTGATGTTGTAATCTACACATTGCCAAAAGCTCACATGTGTATGAGATTTGTTTCGAGGAGCAGAGCGACTCGCTTTCGGACATGGTGATCCTGTTGGTGGCCGATGCCTATTCCCGAACCCAGTACACCGGCAACAACGCCCTCGTCAAGGCGGCGCCAAAAAGGTGCTCGACCCCTTCCTCGACCAGGTGCTTCTGAACTTGTTGTTGGGGCTTTTGCAGAACCTGTACAAGCGCTACGTCTTCGAAGAGGTGCTCGCCACCATTGCTACCATCGCCGCCGCCGCCCAGCCCTACTTTGGCAAGTTGATACCGTGCTTGCTTCACGAGTTGGCCAAGTGCATTGAGGGTTCCATTCTCATTGCTCTTTCCGTTGGGTGCACAAGTCATTGCTCACGCTGCCAAAGCCATGATCTGATTTGCTAACTTGCAGCAGAAGATCACTACCGAGGCTGAAGCAAGGGTGTTGTCGGTGCTCGAGCAGGCTCGCACCACTCAGGACATCTCGTTATAATTTTCATTTGAAGCTTTGCGGGTTGGTGATGATGTGTGACGTCATTGATGGTGGTGACGCTTCGGTAGACGTTAGTTTGGGGTTGATGATGGTGGCAACTGGTGACGCTGGCGTTGGCCCATGGTACTTTGCTGGACGAAGTCTATACCGAGGTGGTGCCAGCGGTATGGGGGCTGGTGGTGGCGCTTTAACAAGACCCCAGGCGACGGTGTTGTTAACCAGAGCTCCCGAGAAGGTGAGAAAGTGCATTGCGTACTCTTAGCATGGACCACAGGAGAGAGGACACCCTTGGTTAGTGATGAAGTAACATACAACGGTTAGTGGAAGACATAGTATTGTTTGACACGGGATTCACCCTGACATTTACTGCCATAACTAGTTGTATTGAGGTGATGATAATTGCTGGAGTCAGGAGAATGTAATTGGTCATCGTTGGGCTCATCATGCGCTTCATTGACATGCCAACTGACTGATTAGTCCAGTATAAGTGAGAATGGGTCATATGTCGATTACTACTGATTTTTACACCAAAAAAATTGCCACAAATAGGCCCACCGGTGTCTACCGGTGATGTAGTCACTAAATCACGACAAATAATTATTCATGATTTTTTTTGATGTTTGACATCGACGGCTGGGGTTTGGGGTTTTCATGGATCATCGCGCCTAACCGTATATTATGAATTGATGAAGATTGCACCATTTAAGGCGGTAAATGGAATAATAAAACAACCCTTGCATTCAAAACGTCTCTATCTTTATATTGAATGGCTGATAAGCGTCATTTCAAAACTTTTTGGAACCGACCTCATGGGATGTGACGTTTTTTGAATGGTCATTTTTGCGATTTATTCAGTCGGGTTAAAGGTTTACAGAAATCAAAGCCATCTGCCAAGAAGCCGGCAGTTTGCTCTATAAAACCCAAGTATCGCTTTTTTCCATTCGTTGGTATTGAGCTCGTTATTGCACAGTTTACGTGTTTTCGGTGCGACCAACCCCTAGGCCCATTTGGCCAAAATCGACAAATCGACAAGTTCCGTCAAATTCCGTCAAACGTTGTCTAGGTGAAAAGGCCACCGACTAAAACATAGTTAGCTATCTCAAAGTCGCCACCGGGCGGCGTAAACCGTAATTTTCCTTGCAATACGCGGGGTCAGTGTAAGTTTTTGGGGTTTCGCACCCGAGTCAAATTTGTTCCATGGCTGCGGCTAGCCGAGTCAAATTCCATCGTCAACCTAGCTTCCAGCTCAACCATCGCAAACCATCAAACTCATCAATTTTTTGAACATTGGCTTAATCGATAGCCACGTGTTTCTAGACCACAATGAGTACCCCAAGTGGCCACATTAGGCTTGGATCATGCCGTCAAAATTCACCATTTAGTTTAGGCTGCGTATCCGTGCACTGAGCCGTGAACATATCACCACAAACAGCCCTGCCATGGGGCTGGCGGTAGCGGTTGAGCCGTTTACGATGTGGCGACGGCGTGTTTTGCCCTTTGATGCCGTGAACGGCTTTCGTGCCATAGTCAAAGTGCCATTTGCTCATGATAACAAGATACAAAAACGTGTTTGCTTGACAGCGGTTGCAACTTTGCAAGTTGTAAGAGTATGTGTTCGATTCTGCATCACCTTCACCTGGGACTTTCAATGCCATCTCACTAAAGCTATATTTGTGGAATTGAATATTATATTGTGAAAATTGAACAATTGGTTTTGACAATGAGGTATCAACTGACAAGTGTCGCGACATGAACGGTTTGTTTACTGCTTCCGTGGTTGGTCTAATCCTTCGAAACGCAGCTGTTTCTCGCTACGATATTTAACCAAATGTGTCAAGACAACATATGAGTCACGTATACCACGGAAATGCCATTTCTTCCCCACGTTTATGCCAAATCATGTAAAACACCAAAACGCCTTAAATGACTTTGAATGATGTGATCTAGCCGTATTTGGTGGCGATTTCTGGTTTTCGGGCTCAGTCGTCTAGAAATAACATGCTCTTTTGAAGAGGGGGCGCCGCTCGAGCGATTGCTTGACTTGAGCAATTGGTCGGGTATGGGTTGGACGTAGTTTTTCGGGACACCAATGTAAATTGTAGTGTGCTCTAATTAGGCCGATCTCTTTTTTTAAAAAAAAAAATTCTTTCATTTTCCCTTTTTGAAGCTCTTTCTTCAAAGCTAGTACCTAAGTATGGGTTAAGGTAGGGCACCGTGTAAATTCGAAGTAGGTTTTGGGACTTTGTAGGCAACACAGCAGGACCAGAGCAAAAAGCGTTCACTAACCCCATAATGCCAGACAAACCACCCAGGGCCAACAAATCTCGGTCGGAATAACGGGAATGATGCTCCTCGACTGTCACTTGTTAATTAAGATGACGACTGCTGTGACTTGACTACGGGTCTCTTCTCCCTTACCAACCTATCCGTCCCATTTAATAACCCTATATACAAGTTTAAGAAAAGAAATACGAGGAGTTGGCCACCTGGTTGAGGTCGAAATCGCCCTTGGCGGGAATTTCCGGGAACACAAGCGGCACAAGAATCTTGGTGCCCACTGTCTTCACCGCCGCGTCCTCAAGATGAAGGCCTTCGGTTACGCTGACCGTCGTCACCATCAGCTGTCCCACCTTGCGCACTTCGGGGTCCTCCAGCTCCAAGAGGCTTTGCCGTTTGCGTTCCATGTACACTTCGTCGGCCACCGTCACCGGACGTCCCGCTTTCGCCGCCCATTGCTTGCGGATGGCCTTGACCTGTTTGACGACCGCATGGTCCAGGGGAAGGTTCACCACCTGCAAAAACCCCTTATACCGCTTGCAAAACTCTTCCCGCAACTGGGCGACGAGGTCGGCCAGGTGGAGGGCAATGAACTGACTGCGGATCTCGCGGTTCATCGTGTCGACAGCACAGGCGTGGGTCCAGTACGAATCGTGGACAGCCGCAAACGAAAGTCCATGGTCACCACAGGCTTTCGCCGTAAGCAACATGTGGGTGGCGTCGAGAGAGTGGACAAAGTTTGGCGGGAACGCCGTTTGTTGTTTGCGCAGATCGACCTGGCCAGCACCAAAGGGATCAGCCAAGGTAATGTCCTGTAAGTTGGTCTTGATGGTTTTGTTCTTGGTGACCCGGTACGGCTGGACACAGGGAAGTCCTAAAGGAGTGGTCCAGATCACCAGCAGCAAGTGGTTGGGCTTGGCGGGGTCTTCCGAGGCCGAGTCTTCGTAGTCGACGCGGATCAGCTTGGTGATGCGGCGAGCCACTTCGCCGAGCCAATCCTGGATAAGATGGGCCCCTTCGAACAACTCCCGGATCAGCAGAAACACCTGTTGCGTCAAGTACTTCGCCAACCGATTAGCATCTTCCCGAGGGAAAAACGCCATCAATTGCTTCTGGATCTGGGCTACCGCTCCGACAAACGTCACCCCGTACACATTGGTCATCACCGTCTGCTTCACCACTTTGCGCATGACGTAGTTTTGCACCTTGATGGCTTCGTCGACACCAGCAGCGGCATCGGCGTCGACCCGCTTTTGCACCAAGTTCGCCACAAACTTGTACACGTCCTGGGGCCGATCGGCGGGGAGCAAATTGACCTGTTTAGCCCCCTCAACGTCCCCACCCAACGCAGCGTAGTGTTGAAGCCCGTTACAGGTACCGTCCTGGTGTACGGGTAAGTGCAGCACGTAAGTAGTGGGATCATCGAGCTCGTAGGCTTCGGCAAGCTCAAAGCACACCAGGAGCGCCTGCCACGGTTTTTCTGCCTTCCGCCACCAGGCATCGGGAGCTAAGGGATCACGAGCCAGAGCCCGAATATCGTCCAAATGGTCGGTGCCAAAATGTTCCCGTTCGTCAAGAGGCGCCTTGTCAAACCCGTAGACGTTGGCCAAGTGGATTTTGAGCCAGCGGAGCCCCAGCGCCCCCAACTCCTTGCCGTCCCAAAAGAGGAAAAGCGACCGCACAAGATCGTTACCCAAGTGGTTGAGATGGGGCAGCAACGGGTAGGCTCTCCCCCGGAAGTCAAGGTTGTGGGGGAAGTGCATCTTTTCCCCGATAAATGCCCGGGCAATCTCCAACTTGTAGTTAGTGTCACACCGTTGCGACCGCAACCCCGCGGCTTCGTTGAGGACGTCGCGGACGTCGCGGGCGTACTCGAACTTGGTTTGGGGCTCGGCGTCGACGGGGGGCTTGGGAGGAAGCTTGGGTTCCATCACCACTTGCGGGATCGACGCAAACAGCTCGCCGGTGTTCCAGTAGTGGGTCACCACCTCAAAGAGACGCTTATTGATTGTCCACGCCGTCTCCCCTAACACATTGAGCCCCTGGTACACCTGGGTCAACTTGCCCTGGTCCAGCGCTGCTTTGAGGTAGGCCAACGTTTCCGGCGAGTCCTTATTTCTCACCACCTGGGAATTGGTAAAGAGAAAGCCGCCACCACTGTACAGGTGCCACGGCTTCGGCGGCACCAACATCGGAAGCAATTGCGGCTGGATACACGCCGAAAGCTCGTCGCCCGCAAGCCGCTTCATCACCTCGCGATGAATCTTAATCACTCCAACTCGTTGACCACCACAGTGCTGGTAAGTGTGGTGAAATACTGGCTGCGACCCTTTGATCACTTTGCCGGTGGCAGGGTCCTTAGCTTTAACGCTGACCTTAGCCACCAGAATGAGGTACAGCGTGAGTACCGACCCCAACTTGCCCAAGACGTTTTCGCTCCACTCCAGCAGCAGCAGCAGCGGGTCCTGAGCTTGAGCCAGATTCAGCAAGAGCTTGCGCCACTGTTTGCTCAGCCGCACCTTCTTCAGGTGTTTGCGTTCGGCTTTTAAGTAGTTTTGCAGCCGGTACTCGAGTTCGACCAGGCGTCCCACCGAAAGCAAGGCACGAGCCGCCCGCATGCCGTCGGCAACACCCCCGGTGGAGTTGAGGCGAATAAGCTCCAAAATGGTGATGACGCAGAGCTTTTCCGGTGCCACAAGAACAAAGTACGGCGCGTAGTGCTCACGATGAGCCATTTGCTGTTGTTCGTCTTCAGAGAGCGATGCCATGTCAACCTTGCCCTCGATCAAGTCGCGACAGAGCTGGGCTTCGTGCACCACCAGGGGCAACATTGCCTGGTACCACTTGAACAACTCCAGATTGATGTCCTTAGACATGTTGATGGTGCCGCGGCGCTGCATGTCCTCGAAGGCGTGCTTCCACTTTTCCCGAGCCCCGTCGAGCCCCCGCAACTCAAGCTGTTGCTGCCGGTGCTGGTTGTAAGCATTGAGGGCCTCGTTAAACTTGTGGCGCTGCTCGGGGGTCTTGAGCTGGCGATAGATTTGGAAGAAGTCGACGGCGTTGCCGTGAGTGAGCACCAGACCGTCGACCCCGGTTTCGATGGCGCTGAGAAGCAGAGCAAGCTCGGCGTCGTCCTGCTTGAGGCCAAGCAAGGTGTGGCGAATGACTTTGATGCCAAACAGCCCCACATCCCGCAATTCGTCGAGATCTTTGCGTACCAGCGGCGCCTTGGCCGCGTCCAGCCGGAAGTATTCCGGCACTTCCGACAGCGCTTCCGACAGCGCGGTACCATCGCCACTAGGGCTGCTGGTGGCATTGCCGCTGCCAATGAGGCCGACAAGGTCCTCAGGCACGTGCTTGTCGGTGATGCGATTCAGGGCAAACACCACCGTCAAGTCGTCGATGCCCAAGATGTCGATGTTGCTAAAGATCTGTTTGAGCTGCCCCGGCAGAAACCGGGCCAAAAACGGGTCAAAGTCGGCGCCTTCCCGCACGTACTTGGCCAACACAATGGCATGGGTGCGGTCGCTAAGCTCGAGGTCGGGGTATTTGGCGACGCAGCCGGCAAGCCACTTTTCCACCATCGTCACCGTCACCGCGTCGTCGTCGCTCCACCCGCTCAAGTACAGGTTAACGTGGTGGACAAACCCTTGCGGCGTGTCCAAGGCGTGCAACAGGTGTAGGATCAGCTCGGCTCGGGCAAAGTTCTTCAGTTGCACCAAGGCATCGAGCAACAGCGCCAAGTGCAGCACGTCGCGAGCGTAGGGGAGACGGACCACGGGGTCGTAGCTCAGCAGCCACAGCTGCTCTCGTTCGTGGGGAGCAAGCTGGGGGATGGCGGTGCTATCGACGTTACGGAACAGGGTTTCCGACAAGTCGAGCGCCCGGGACGGCTCCCGGGGCGCCCGCCGGCGGGCAAGGTCTTCGATGAACGGGGACACCGGTGGCGCCATGGCGGCGCCCCCCACCAGGGGGGGTAGTGTCGATGTGGCAAGCACGCGGAGCGGCGTGCGAAGCGTTCGTACCGCTCGTTGTGTCGTTTGGGAAAGCATTACCCCAGGTGATGGTGATGAAGTGAAAGGCGAGCCAGGAGTTTTTCGGGCGATGAGATCACCGTTGCGCACACGAGCGATGGCCTGCGCCTCACTGTGGCAAAGAAAATGGTCAGCGACATCGCCAGGGTTCGAACCAACCCCCGTCGTTTCTTTTGTTTGCGGAAACGGCCCCGATAACGGCTATCGCCGGGGATTGGGTCGATATGGAGGTGGAAATCTGAGTCGTCATGACAGACAAATTGGAATAGTGTTGGTGTTGACCCCGTTTACTGACCATGGATCCGCGGTAGGCCTTCATCTGGTGGTGGGCTAATTAGCCGATGACGTCATCGCACCCTAATCGGTGCTAGTCAACGTTGCTTAACAGGTGGCAACAGCCTTACGCCAAAGCCCGACGACGGCGTATCTTGATAAATGGAAATCGTGTATTCAAACTAATCTAAAGCAACATCAAGCAAAGCAAGATCTACAATATCGGTATTAGCGTAAAATGCACCGGCACCGGCATTTGACAAATTATTGACATTGGCACCATGGCTAGCGGCGGAAGCAGCTGCCGGCAATACTGCCGACACGCCAAAGTTGCCGGTACATTCGGTTACCGACAGCACTTCGTCAACAGCAAAGGACGTGTCGATATGGGTGACACTGGGGACATTGTCAGTGGTCAAAGCCAGAGTCGACGATACAGCATATGCGGATGAGGTCCTCAAGGATGATGGCTTTGGCCGCTGATATCGGAGATAACTTAGCGTCGGAAGCAGCAGCGATTTCCGATGATACAATATCAGCAGCTGTGGACACGGCGTTAGCATTTCACAGGTTTTTACGACGATCACCGACGCCAGTAAGATAATTACAGGCATACTGAACTCCACCTTTCTCAAAGTTTCATAATGTCTTTACCTTGATCGACTTCACCCATGACACATTTCGCTTTTTTGAATCTATATAATCTCGCAAAACTATTAGATGTCATATGGGTGGCGAAAAACGTTATCGTCACCACAGTCTGCTTCCATTACCACCACTCTGCTTCGGTTCCTCAATATTTATTCCACCACCATAATCGCTGCCAACTTAGCGGAGTCTGTCTTTTCGATCTAAGCGATGCTGGCTGCGAAATAGGATACAACAACCGTTATGACTATGATTGATACTTGTGCCTCACCACAAGTAGCGTTAATGGCAATTGACTCAATTGTTCGACAGAAAAACTGGTGGTGATAGCTTGATTTTGGAGGTAATGAGGCACCGACGAATCGTGCCGCCATGCCCGTAAGATCTTGGATTTAGTTGACACAAGGCTGGATTACTTACTATCAATTTCACCATAATCACTCATCAGAATGGTTGATTTGTCGCCATATATCTTCGTTAGTTTCACTTTCGTGCGTAGTTGATCGTTTAGTCATTTATTAGCTTCATCAATCGCCGTAATGGCTATAAGGGGGAGGAGGAAAATTCTATCATTATGCTAAAGTCCCATTGACGCCTTCAACTCCTGCAATGCGCGCTCGTCTTCGTCGTCTTCCTCGGCCGCCTCCGGCGACACGAGCTCTCCCTTGTTGACGTCGGGGAATTGAGGCAATGCCGCCGCCGGTTGCTTTTTAGCAACGGGCTCGGCCTTGGCGGGCGCGGCACGTTCGGCCTCTTCACGTTGCAACTCGGCCAACTCTTCGTCCAACTCGTCCTCGTCGATATACTCGCCGCCCACCGGGCGCAGGATGGCTTCGGAGATTTCGTCGGCCAACTCCACTTGTTCGCGGATTTCCTCCATCGTGTCTTCGACCTTGTCGACGTTGTATTCGCCGTGGATCTGCTTCATCGCCGCCGCCCCTTCCTTCATGGCCCGCATGGTTTCGAGGTTGAGGTTGGCGCCCTCGATGGTATTGAGCTGGTTCTCCAACAGCTGTATCTGGTTTTCCAACTTTTCCAATTGCACCTCATACCCCTTTTTCCGCTTCAACGCATTTTTGGCCACGGTTTTGTTCAGGGTGATGTTTTTGCGGGCAATGGCGTCCTGGTCGGCCATCTGCAGTTCGATGTGGGCCCGCTTCTTATGGAGGATCTGGATCTGCTCTCTGAGCTGGACAATGGCCTTTTTAGGCCGGTCCTTCTTCTGCTGGGCATTGCCCCCAAACAAATAGTTCCACATCGGGGGTTTATTGGGGGTTGAGTTGGTTTGCGAGTTGGGTGTGATCATTCGCACTTGCCCAGGGTCACGTGATCAACGCCACCACGTCCCACCCCACCATCAGCCTCACGACCGCAGATTCTTAAGGCTCAAGAAGCAATTCCACAACACCAGCACCAGCGACAGAAATGGTACCTGGTAGTTTCGCGGTACCACCAAGAAATTGAAAAACTGGACTGGGAACCATACCATGTAGTTTGTGGCGAGAGTGGGCAAATACACCCGCTTGAGCTTATCCTTAGCGTCGTCCCACGTCCCCAGCTCAAGCACCATGGTGCCGTAGGTGAAGAAACAGAAAAGCAGCACCGGCGAGTAGCACAATTGGTCGGTAAGCACCTTGCGAATCACCTCGATGAGCCGGGGCTCCTTCAGGTAGATTTGGAGGAATCGGTACCACACACACTGGGCAAAGGCGAGGATAAATCCCCAACACATGAAGCCGGCGAGGCGAGAGAACAGAAAGTAGGTGAGATCGGGGATTGGCGTAAGTCCAGGGGTAACGTCGGCATCGCCATCAGCATCGAGATACTCGATAAACTCGTCGACATCGTCGCCTTCGGGCCGCACCTCCGCCACAATCACATCGTCGTCGTTGACTTCGGCGTCGTGACAGACCTGCCACTGAAGATGGGGATTGGTGGGTTTATAGTGAATGATCAGCTGGGCAAGTGTCTCGGATATGCCAAATAACACGAGGTTGGTGACGATAAGGGTGATGAGCGACAGCTTCATGTAGAGGTCATTGTACTTGAACGTGAGCTTGGTGAGGAACACCGCAAGCACCCCGCCAATGGCAAAGTTGACCACGGGAATGCGGTTGTACCGAAGCCCATTGAGGTAGCGTGTGAACACAGGGGGGAGCTCGGGAAGCGTAGGCATGGAATCGCGATCACACACTATAGGGTTCTATCAAGAAAATAGGTCCATGCCACTGAGAATAACTGGCAACGCTTTTTCAGCAAACCACGCTCCAGGGCCACTGAAATCGATGTCGATTGGAATCATGGCCTGACCAATGTGTTGTGAACGTCTCTGGTGATTCAAATTGGCGAGTTTGTTGGGAATTCGGATGTGGCACACACTCGCCAGTACCTTGAGCGACAAGAATCGGATGATAAGACCAAAAATTGCAGCTGATAAAGCTGTTATGGAGGGTTGATTCATAAGCGTTATTGGCCAAGTGTGGGGAGCATGCCGCTCGTGATCCAATCATTCAACGTGATGGTGATTGATTCTCATAAACGGAGATACAACGAGATTGTATTGAAGTTTGTCTGCTACATCAAACAAAAAGCTGGTGGAAGCTGTGTGAATGGTAGGAGTATTGGTGGCTACTATAACTCAGACTAAATTTAGGTCAACTTTGATATCAATTGAGCAATTGCTGTGTTCCACTGTGTGGGGAACGATCCCAATGGCTAGAAAAGTAGAGGTCCGTTACATTCCAATCTGTCCAATGGCTAAACACCAATCAACCCCAACTAAAAGATGTAAAAGATATTGGTTTCGTCTCTGATCGTGACTAAACCCTACCAGCAAATTTCTCAATCTATATAACGTACCCTCATTGAAAATTCTGCGACAATTGTTCAAGACTAGACTCACCCAACCAAACGATACTCGTGGAAATATCAACAATGGCAACTATGTTACTCAACACATCTTCCACCACCTCCACCCCACATCCGGTAATTTTCGAGGGCGGGCCTCCGCTCGCTCGCCGCGCGAAAATTCGCACACAAATTTTTACCAATAAGAAGCTGCGAAATAAGCACGTATATTGGGCCATGTCCTACTCCAGTCACAATCAGCCCGTGAGAGCGCCCCCCGCCGTCAGTGACTATGAATTGATTGACAGCGACCCCCACTTTAAGCGGGTGGTGTCGTACATGCGTCCCCTGGACTTGGGAGTGTGGGCGGCGCTGACGGTAGCGATGCCGGCGGCCCTTGTCGCCTGGGAAAAGTTGGAGCCGGCGGCCGGCTCGTTCAAGGCCCCCGGTAAGGTTCCCGCTGGCGCTTTAAGAGCTACGGCGTTGTTGGGGTTCTTTGGTGGGTTCTACCTTGCCTACGTGCGGTCGTCGAAGCGGTTCCTTGGCTGGTCGGAAAACCTGAGGGAAGTGGCCAAGGACCGGTACGAAATCAAGAAGTTGTTGTCGGAAGGGAAGAACCCTTACCACACCGACAAGTCCAACTTGGACGACCGGTTAAAGGACACCGCCAACAAGTTCTCCCAGTACTCGTTCCTTAACCTCGCCGTGATCCCCTGGTTCAACTGGGCCTACCACCCTTACCACGGCGTCGACGTCAAGAAGTACTACGAAGACAGACCCGGTGAAGAAGCGTGGGGGTTCAAGTTGAAGCCGCTTGACGAAATTCCTAAGTAGTTGCATTATAGATAAAATTTACAGTACGATCATGACTTGTCCGAAACCGCCATCAGCACCTCACTTGTGCCACCCTATGTAGATTGTATATGGTCCTAACCACCGCCATATATATCAAGGTTATTTTGACGACCTTTTCTGGGGTCATCTCGTGATCACCAAACGATACACCACCACCTCCCTTTAGTGAACGCGCGCGTTTTGTTTTGATCCTAATAAACCCATATGGAGAGCGAACCCCCTCGACAGGAAGAAGACTTTCTGAGCCTCCCTCTCGAGGACCGCTTAGTGTCCAAACAATGGAAGGCACGGGTGCTGGCGTTTGACGAGCTCACCACCAAGTTCAACCACCTGCGACTGGAGACTGATCCCGTGTTTACCATCTTTCACGACCCCGAACTTATCAAAAATGGTCTTGGTGACAAGAACGTCATTGCTCAGGAAGCAGCCTACGGCGCCTTTGTCAGCTACCTTAGCCAGGGAGCGTCGCCGCAAGCCGTTAACCGGCTCAAACTGCTGGGAGTGGTCGAAGAGATCCGCGACAAGGGACTCGTGCTGAACCGGCGAGAAACCAAGGAGCGGGCCGTGGAACTGGTGATGCTCATGATCGAAATCTTGGACGATCTGGTGCTTGAAGATCTCATCCCGGCAATGCTGGCTCGTCTCGCCAAGAAGGCCGTGGGCAGTGTCGCTGCCGTCACCCAGGCCGTCAATAACTTTGGCTTGGGAGTCGTGCTGCCCAAACCCTTACTTCCAGTACTCCCCACGTTGTTTGGTCATGCCGACCGTACCGTTCGGGCCGAAGCCACCAAATTAGCCGTCGCCATGTACCGCTGGATGGGGTCGGCTCTCGTGGCTCAACTCTTTGACCACCTCAAACCTGTCCAACAGAAAGACCTTCAAAAGGAATTCGACACCGTGGAGGGCAAACCGGAACAGTTGAGATTCACCCGCAGCCAACAGCAACAAATTGAGCATTTACAACAAGAGGGGCATCCCCCGCTGGAAAGCGACGTGGAGATGGCCGAGGCCGACCTGCCAGCATTTGATCCCTACGAGCATTTGGAGGCCATTGAGGTCCTTCTGAAGATACCCGCCAATTTTGAATCCGAATTGTCGTCGTCCAAATGGAAGGAGCGTAAAGAGGCGCTCGAAGCGGTGTTGGCAACGTTGCAAAAGGCTGCCAAGATGGCTTCCGGGGACTACGCTCCATTGCTTCGCCTCTTAGCCAAGTGTATGAAGGATGCTAACATCCAGGTGGTACAATTGGCCGCTCAGTGTATCGAGTGTATCGTTAAGGGTCTTCAAAGAGACTTTAATTACGCTTCTATTGTGGTGGGGCCGATGGTGGAACGGACGAAGGAAAAGAAGCCGCTGGTGGCCAATGCATTGGGTGACGCCTTGGATGCCGTGTTCCAAATGACGCTGTTGGCCACGATCCTTGACGAAACTCTTCAAGGCATGAAAAATAAGACGCCGCAAGTGAAGATTGCGTCTACCAACTTTCTCCAACGGTGCTTAAGCACGACGAGAACCGCCCCCACCACTCAAGAAATCGACGCGATCATGGAAGTTGGGGTCAAGTTGCTTAACGACTCTCAAGCTCCCATCAGAGATGCGGCGTCAGAGATGATCGGTACCCTCATGAAGATCACCGGCGAACGGGAGCTTGCTGGCTTTTTGGCTAAAGTTGATAAGAAACGTTTGGAAAAAGTTACCGACTTTTACCATTCCGTGCAAGTGAGCGCCCAGAAACCTCAGAACGCCCCAGCTCCTCGGGCCCCCGTGCCCGTTGCGGCGCCACGGATGTCTGCCGAAGCCAGATCAGCCCTGCGCCCCCAACTGGCACTTCCCGCCAAGCGACAGGCATCTCTGCCAGCAAAACGAGTTAATGACGTGACGAAACGCAATCTGACCGGGGCTACCAGTTCCGGACTCACTCGTCGACCTTTGCTTGCTCCCAAGCTTGCCCAGACTACCACTGCCGCATCTCCTGACCAGATGGGGTCACAATCACGCGGCTACACGGCCCCACCTCAACTGATGTCGCCGCCAATCAATCTGGCGGAGAGAGACGAACTTATCCGTCTTCGGGCCGAGTGTGAGACGATGAGAGAACAGTTAAAAGCTCGGGGACGCGAGATAAGCGAACTCCAAAACCAAATTCATACCATTACCAACGAGCGGGACCACTGGCGGGTGCTCTTGGAGGATCAAAAGAGTGAAGTCACCCGGGTGACGTTGACTGCCAAGCAGCGGGAAACACAGGTAATGCGGGTGCAGCTGGAACTTGAAGATGCTCGTTACAAGATTGCCGAGCTCGAACGCCAATTGGACAGCGAGCTGGGGCTGAAGCTGCCAGCACTTGGCTACCGCCAGCTGCGACCGCCACGAGTGGTTCTGGGCGATTTGAGTACAAGAGTCAATCGGCTACTGATTGGCTCGTTACCAGCTGCCGAATCGCCATCATACTCGCGGGTGCTGGCCGATTTCCTGAATATGGGAGCCAACGACGACCTGTGGCGGCGGGCGGCTGAGGTGACGTCACAATTGAAAGCACGCATCGAAAAGATGAAGGCGGGGTCGCGGGCTGCTCTTGAGTAGGAACGATTAGTTTAATGATTACGGAGATGGCATTGGTTGAATAGATTATCGTAGGTAGCAGGTGTCGCAGTATATACTTTTGATCTGACAAGGGGAAGGGAGGACGCGCCCAGGGCTCAGCACCGCAGTCGCACCAATAAGAGTTTTTTCATATACCAACCCTTCCATAAGCCATGTCGACCTCTCTCTGGAGAACCTTCAGAAACGTGTACCAGTCCGGCTTGAGAAGAGCGGGGTGGCAAATCCAGGTGCACAACGACACCAAGCCCGGTGGGGTGCTTCGCGGTGTCGATGACTACGGCAACAAGTTCTACGAGACCGACGAACGCACGGAAATCTTCTTGAGATCCAGATGGGTGGAATACAACGAGTGGACGGTGGACATTTCCAAGGTCGAACCGGGCTGGCACTACTGGTTGGGTTACGGGACCAACACCCCGCCCAACCAAGTGGAAGGCAGCGAAAAGACCACGCGGGCGTACCCTTTGCCGAAAAAGCATAAGGACAACATGACCAACACTCCCGGGGCGTATGTCTGCTACAACACCGCCAAACCCAAGTGTAATGCCTGGGAACCCAAGGTTGCTGCCCGGGTTTGAATTGCATAAAGCCATAATAAACGTTAAGGAAATATCTTTGTCGCGTGTTTGACCGTCAATTGTAAAACCCACTGAATATCAGACCAACGTAGGTCTCATCTTGTTTACTTTTTTTGAGTTGTTATGAACAGCTGACAGTTTAAATGATGGAAGAATATGAATTTTGTTAAATATTAAGGTAATTGAATCATTGACCAAATATTGGTACCAAATACAGCTTTTCAAGATTGATAGTTGAACAAGTAAAACCCAAACACAGCATGACAATTTACGTCATCAATACCAATTATGACAATATAATCACCATAGTAGTTGAATGCATTGCCCCAGAGTGAATCCTAATGAAGTACAGCCAGGCAAGTACTGAACCACCAGAGCAAGGATGACGAGTGAGTTGATAATGACAACAATTTGTAACCACCTCGACCATGCAATTGTACCAATTACCCACACCAATTTTGATCAAAATTCTCGACAGCTTGACGGTCCCCAGCGAGGTAGGATGTTTTCTACTTGCCATTGAAAATGATAACCGATATGTGCACCACTACCTTTATCTATTGAATCATACGTTTACGTTCACCGATGATGGTGGCACAAATTTTGTGGTGGGACTCATTCTAAAGGAACATGTTGGTGTGCTGATTCGTTCTCAACAAGCTCCTCCGAGAAAGTGGGGCTTTCTAGGGATGATCACCACCCTCAACATCATTCTTGGGTGGCTTGTCATCAAAATGTCGGTGAGCGTGGTTTTACTCAATTACTATGGTATCAAGTGGTTGATTGCCACCCTGCGTTCCATATATAAATTTGGTGGCTGGAAGGTGACACTAGCGGTGACAATTGGTGTGATCTCTCTCTTATTAATTTATACATTCAGCATTTCAATGCATACGTTGCACCGTTAGATTACTAACAAATAACCCTCCCACCACCTTCAATTTGATCGTCCACTTCAAGTTTATGCTTTTTGATAGCGTTCCATGCGATTGTTTAATATCTCAAAAGACTAATACAGCGTAACAAATTTCTCTGAATTTCCGACCGTTAATGTGACAGATTTCCCTAAATTTCCTGCATCCATTGTGGGAGCTATTGAGAGATACGATAATCTCCAATCGTATGTCATCACGAAAACATCAACAACTACATTGATACCTACTTCACAGCACCGGGTCAACTACCATATCATTGGTGACTTATCCTCGGGATCACTGACAAGCCAATTTTGACACAATTGTCGTCATGACACATTTTTGTCCAAGCACGTCAAAGTGGGGCCGAGCGAGTGGGGCTAATGCGTGATGCCCATCTGACAATTCTGACCACAAATTCCATAATTTTGGCTCACGCACCCTCTACAATACCCCAATTAATCAACTATGACAGTACTTCGAACCAGCTCGTCGTCCCAAGTCAATGGTAGTCCATCGGTCCTGAGAGTGCGATAACGGCCCGCTTGCGCATAACCGTGGCTAATAACCGGGACCGTTACTCATCTCACAGGCAACTCCGAACTATCCCGTTTTGTCACCACACCAATTGGGTTATCATGAGACCAACACTTGTGAGATGGAAAGGGTTCAAGCTACCCCTGAATTACAAGCCTCCCCGATCGTTGGTGAAGCTGTTGCCCCTCGGCGTGGCGTTTGACCGTTGGCTTAAGCTGCTTCAACCTCAACGATTACAACTGGTCCAAGATAAGCTTATTGGGTTTATGCTTCCCACCACCTATCCGGAGAACGAAGGCATCAAACGAGGGCAGGCCAAAGTTGATATCGGTGGTGGTGACTGGATCAACGAAATCAACTTTACTATCGAGAATAATCCGGGGGCTCCCACTCGCCATGTAGTGTTTGTCCACGGTTACGGAGCGTCGCTTGGTTGCTTTGCCCGTAACTTCCAACTCATCAATCGCTTCCGAGGCCGCAAACACAACTACATGGTGCATTTTCTCGACAACATCACGTTTGGTCTTTCGTCAAACCCCAAAGTCGACAACCCCAATCTCAACCGGTGGAAAATCAACCGGTGTGTTGACATAAAACTCGATGATCCTGACCAACCTACCGATACCTCAAAACTTTACAATAAGTACTACAAGCTCATCAAAGGATACCTGGTGAATCCCAACGAATTCAAGCAATACCAAGAGTACTTTACTCCCATCGTCAAGGATCTTGAGACGTTCTACACTTCTGCTCTTGATAAGTGGCGGGCGCTGGTGGGACTCGAGAAGATCGATTATCTCGTTGGTCACTCTTACGGTGGTTACTGGAGTGCTAGTTATGGTGTCCGGTTCCCCCATCGGTTGGATAACCTCATTCTATTATCGCCGGTGGGAGTGGAACGCCACGTTCATGCTGTCACTAACGATACTATCACTCTGGACGCCGAGATGACGCCGTCGTTGGATCCGGCGCTGTACAAGTTCTTAACTCGACTTCCGATTCTTTCGCCAACGGTGATGGATCAGTGGTACTGGAAGGCGCCGTTTTTGCCTCGAGTGCTCAAATTAGGCGGTCCTTGGGGTTATCGCTACTACTATGATATGTGGTACAAGAAGCTCTCCAAAATCAATAAGCTTGTGGCCAAACATGGCGGGGCGGAAGCAGTTTACGAAAACAACAATGACTTAGTCTACGGCACTGATAAAGAGGTGCTGATGATTATTGATTACTTGTTTAATTCGGTGACTAATGGCACCAATCTGGACATATACATCAAGAACATCTTGACGCCGGCCATCGTGAGTAAGTGGCCGTTGATGGACAAGTACCGCGACTTCCTTGAGCTGAATCCCAAGGATAAATTCAATATTCACTTTGTCTACGGTCAATACGACTTTATGAACGGCGAGGCCGGGGAAAAGTTGAAGGATTATATTGCTAACCACGCCAACTTTGACAAGCAGGCGCTGTTCCTGAAGGTGCTGGAAGGAGGCCACAATCTCTATATTGACAACCCTTTCCACACCAACCGACTTGTGGCGGATATTGCCGCCGATGACGATGGTACCACCAAGTAGTGATGGTTGGTATTAGCGGGCCTTTGCATTTGAGCCCGGGCCCACTATGCACAAGAGCCCAGTACATAATATAGATAATGTGGGCCCAGGCGCCCATGCGAAGGTACGAAATAGACACAGTAAAAAAAGAAACACTAGAATACGAGAGGAGGCCCTGGTAACCAGGCATCGCCCCCATCCTTAGGCGCGATTAGGGCAAAATGCCGTTGTACACGTAACCTTAAGCAGCCGAAGGCGTCTCCATCCGCCATACACGGCAGGGCTGATTCGGAGGTATCAGTATTGCTTTTTCCCTCTACAGGCCACGCATTCCTCCTTTGCTTTGTTTTGTTATCGCAGCATGTTTGGTCCATCGACAAGGTAACCGAGATCGCGTTAGCCGTCATCGTCTACCGGCGGTGACTGGTATCGGTCTAAATATAGATTAGGTTGGTGTCGCCACTCCATCGTGTCCTCACAAAATGCCCTCTGTCGATGTCACCAGGAAGGGCAAGCCTTATTGTGGTTTTTTCCTATTCAGTCACCGCTGAGGAAGACAATCGATCGGGCTCGCGCCATCGGTTTAGGTTTTCTTGTGCCCTAGGTGGGAGAAAAAAGCGGGTGTCGAAGTAGCTTTCGCCTAAACCCGTTGCCATGGGAACGGCAAAACCCGACGCCGAGCCAGCAGCAACGACGATACCGATGCATCTGGCACCAACCAAACAACGTGGCTCTCATCCACCCACGGTAAATTACTTGCTTACGATCAATAAGCACGCTGCTCCCATATTCTGGGGCGGGAATGGCCTGCTAGGTGGCGCGGCGCCGGCACACAACCTAGGTGCGTCGAACCATGTACGTCGCGAAATTAGCCTGCAGGGCATGTAAGCGGCAGGAGGGGTTCCGGCATGGTCGAAGTGGGCAAACGCTGGAGCTATAACATCCCCCTCGTCGCCGGTGGATTTTTGCGTTTTAGCTCAAGTCAATGAAGTGGACCGCTCCCGTATCTCTCGCTTTAGCCGCCACTGCCGTCGCCGCCGACTTCGTCAAGGTCGACTTTGACGTCCTCGAAAAGTCGTCGCTGGGAGCGCTTCAACGCCGTGACTTGACTCGTCGGGAACCCCAGGCGATCAACGTGGGTAACCAGGGTCACTGGTACCTTGCCCAGCTCTATCTCGGGCTGAGCCGCCAGCAAGTACTGGTGTTGCTCGACACGGGGTCGCTGGACTTTTGGGTGGTCGATAAGGCTGCCGACTGCCAGGCTCCGGGCCAGGGCAACCAGTGTGTGGTGTACGGCCAGTTCGACACTCTGCAATCGTCATCATTCAAGCGTAACGACTCGTTGCCCGGGTTCAGCTTTAGCTACATGGACGACACCAGCGTTAGTGGTAACTACGTCCAAGACACGGTGCAAATCGGCGACTACGTCATCAACGACTACGTCATTGCCCTCGCCAACAAGACGTCGCTGCCCTACGGGGTGCTTGGCATCGGGTTCTCGGGTAAGGTGGCCCTGATCAAGTCGGACTTTGTCTACCCTAACTTGCCCCAAAGATTAAAGGACGACGGGCTCATCAAGAAGAACTTGTACTCGTTGTACCTCAATGACATTAACGCCGACTCGGGCCTGGTGCTCTTCGGCGCCATTGATACCGCCAAGATCGACGGTGAGTTGACCACCGTCCCCCTCGTTAACATCTACTCTCAGTTGAGCGACAAGCCCATCGAAGTGTCGCTCGAATTCACCAAGCTCACCTTCAAGGGCCAGCTGGAAGCCGACGTCATCACCGACAACAAGTACGTGGCGATGTTGGACTCGGGTTCTACCAACACCTACCTTCCCAAGCCCCTTTTCCAGCGGGCATTGTCGATCGTCGGTGGCTGGCAAACTGCCAACGGGTTGTCGTACATTGAATGTCCCAAGGACGACCTGCTGACCTTCACCTTTGGCTTTAACGGCGCCAACATCGAAGTCCCTCTCGAAGAGCTTGTGATCCCGTCGCTGGACCATGAAGGCAAATGTATCTTCACCGGGATCTTGCCCTCGTCCAACGACCTTGCCATCATCGGGGACCTGGTGCTTCGTCACGCCTACTTGGTGTACGATTTGGAAGACTACCAAATCTCCATTGGTAAGGTCAAGTACACTAACGACCTGGACATTCACGAAATTGACGGCGCGCTTCCCAGTGCCCTGAGCGTCGAACTGGCGGTGACGTTGTCGACGTTGACGTCGTACGCCGAAGCCACCGCTGAAGCCGTGGCCTACCCGCAAGGGTCGTTGACGGTGACGTGGTACCGTGACCTTCTCGCCAAGGGCAACAAGGCCATGAACGACACCGGGTTGATTTTGGACGTGCTTACCGATGGCAAGTCCAACTCGTCGTCGGCAGCAGCCACCAGTGGTGGTGACAAGCTGGCGACGGGGACTCTGGCCACTGCGTCGACCTCAGGAGCGTCGACCACGGCAAAGTCTTCTACGAAGGGCGACACTGCCGCCGCGTTGGCCACGCCCTGGATGGCTATGTTCATTGGTTTGCTTTCTGTGTTTGTTTAGGATAATAGAACGGTTTATTTTTCTTTAGATCTACCGCGTACAATTGCTATGCACTTATCTTGATACGTATAGCCCCTGTGGAAACGTAAAGGAAAAGCGGGGCGGCTATATCATCGGCATCAGATTGGGTTCGATCGGCACTGTGTAAATAGATGATTTGGGGCAAGATCTAAACGTTTGTGTTTTACTACGCTGGGACCACCGACTCCACAGTCTCGTGGGCTTTTACTCGGTGCAAGGTCAAGTGTTTTCTCCGTGTCATCACTCGAATTTCATATTGTTTACGCTTGGTGACATCTCATCACACTGACGTCATGGCACCGAGACTACCACTAGCGTAACAAGTAAGGCCCCCGGTCTCGACTCTGGCGACGCCTGCTTCATCACCCCATCGTCAACCCGACGCCACGATGTAGTGGGTAAATAATCACGACGTGGTGAGTAAATTATATGTCCTTTTTTCCACCAATAGATCTCGTTCTCGTTTATCCCACAACCGTCGCGATCGATCTTTAAGGGGGAAAAGGTGACATCCATTTATACCCAATTGGGAACGACGAAGGAGGAAGGAGCCTGGGAGAACATTCTCACCGCGGCCGATGGCTACGAGGCATTCCACGTAGAATGTCCACCAGCGGTGACTAGTTAGCGGTACCTGGCGTCAACCGGACATGCCGGTAGTAGGCACTGCCGACATGTCCCCCACTTCCTGGTCATCGTGCTGATGAATAATGCACCCTCCATAGACAGTACTGTCAAGCAACGCAGATTTAACCCTATCGTATGGTATTAGACTACGGGTTTAGGTGTGCCGTAGACTCGAGTATGCGCATTAAGCGTTGCTTTTGATTGTTTACCTCCATCGCTGATCCGTCATTACTCCGTCGCCGAATCTGATCGTTGGAATAATCCGTGCGTTAACGTAAAAAGACATTAATTAGGTAGACATCACGACCAATGTTAACGATGGCGACTTTACGTACATGGCATTATTGTCGATGTACAGTAATCGTCGGATAAATTGTTATTACACTTACGTCGGTAGTAACGTGCACCAAAAATGGGTGTTACCGTTGATGCCAGGGAGTATGATGGATGTTGTTGGTGACGCTGTGGCGGTCATCGGTTTTTTCTTTTCGATGATGATGTTGAAAGTCAAGTGATGTGGTCAAACACCGATGGTCGGAGCCGAGCTCCCCTCCCCCTACCCCGGAAAATGACCGCGAATCACGTGGCACTAATATGTCATCATCCTCGGAGCCGGAGCTATTTGATCCATCTGAAGCCGCACTCAATTCTTACACCCATCATCTACAATTACCATGTTCAAGCGAGTTTTGAGAGTGATACCTAAAAGAACGGTCACCTTCCAGACGTTCAATACTCCCAACCCCAACGCCCTTAAATTCGTTGCTGTCGACAGTCCCATTGTCCCCCTTGATAACAAATCGTTCGAGTTCACATCATCCCTTGATGCCGTCCACTCCCCTTTGGCTCGCCAGCTCTTCAAATTGGAAGGGGTGCGGCTGGTGATGTTGGGCCCCGATTTCTTGACTGTTAACAAGCTCGATCACGTCAATTGGGCCCATTTGCGCCCCGAAGTCGTCGAGTTAGTGGACAAGTTTTTGACGCTGAAGAAGGAGCCGGTGGTGCTGCGGGATTTGCTTGAGGAAGGCGAGCGGGAAGCTGCTGCCAGTGAGTATGACTCCGAGGTGGTACTGATGATCAAGGAGTTGCTTGAGACCCGGATCCGTCCCGCCATTCAGGATGATGGTGGCGACATTGAGTACAAGGGGTTTGACGAAGACACCGGTACGGTGTTTGTCAAGTTGCAAGGGGCGTGTAAGAGCTGTGGCGAGCTGGAAGTGACGCTTCGGAACGGGATCGAACTGATGTTGAAGCACTACATTGAAGAGGTGCACAATGTCGAGCAGATCTTGGATCCCGAAGAGGAAATCGCGTTGAAGGAGTTTGAGCGGATGGAAGCTAACCTCAAGAAGCGGAAAGAGACGCCTCCGCCCTCGTTGTAACGACTATTAATGACCCCCACCCATTTACATACGCACATATACTAATATCATGATGATGATGATTATTGCTCGTTAACTATGGTACATTTTTTTTAGTCTTTGCCACGACGTTTACGGCTTTAAGGTAGTAATCTCCGCCAACACCTTTTCTTTGGCATCACGCAACGCCACCTCTTGATCGTAACACTCCTTCACCTCGTCCAAAAGCCCGTGGTCGACACAGTCACGACCGGCAGTGACTCGGACTCGTTCGTAGAGTTGATCGAGCCATTGACGACTGAACTTGAGCCAATCACGCGACACGTGGTTGAACCCCACCACCCAGCCAAGGAGACCGATGGCCACCAGGGCGTTGGCACTGAGACCAGTGTACAAGTAACCAGCAATTGCCAACACGGTGATGGGAAGTTGGTATTGGACAAACGCTCGGCTCAAGATGCGATACACTTGTGGCTGTACTTCGTCGGCAATTTGGTTTTGGAGCAAATCGGATTTAAGCTCCGCCAACGGGTTTTCCGCCGACACCGCGTGGTAGTCACCGTACGGTTGGTTTTGCATTACCAGGGCAATGTGGCCTCGCATGTAGTTGTAGTTCTCGATCAGCTTGGGCATGAAATGCTCCTGGAAAAAGTCCTTAAGATCGTACTCGACGTTGTCGTTTTTGTAGTAAAGTTTCCACCACGATAACTGCTTGTTAAAGAATTTGGACGTGGCGGGAGCAAACTCATACTGGAGCTCATGGTGCACCGCTTCCGAGAATTTGGCCACGTCTTGGCGTGAAAGCTTGGTCAGAAGCGTGTCGAGCTGGTCGACGGTGGTCTGTTGGCCAGCGACCCCCTTGAAGATTTCGTCAAGAAGCCACCCCCGCAACACTTCTGTCCTCAGGAACCACCCTACCGCTTTCAACAACTGGTACAAGTTTGACAATCGCATGGCATCAGCAAACTGTTGGCCTGCCTTAGGACCGTGGACGAAGTAGTCCTCGATACCGTCAAACGCCAACTGCGAATTGATCTTGACGACGTGCTGGTCGCTAGTGGGATCCCACACGGCTGGCGTCAGCTCAATCAGAGGCGGGGTAAACTCAGCGTTGTCCACTACCGTCAACAATACTCGCTGAGCGAGGTTAGGGGCGAGAGGGAGCGGGGTAAACTGACGGGTGACCCGAATCAAGTAGTCGAAGTGAGTAAGATCAGCCGCGTCGACGTTATTGATTTCGGTGATGATGATGTCGTTGGCTTCGCTAGTGGCAGGCGGTTCGTCGGGCCACCGGGTCCGGTACACCAGCGAAAGTATGGGGGACGGGATCATGAACACTTCGGGACCGTCGTGGTCCTCGGGCTGGTCCGGCAGACGTCTAAATACTGAGTGGACCAGCTCCAGGCTGTGACTAGCTTCGGGCAGCTCGCCATCGGTCAGAAGTACTGGCAGCTGGGCCGGGGTGTAGATAAAGGTGTGGTTTTGGGTGTGATCACGAGTAGCCACCGTCTCGAACCACGAGCGAGCGCCGGCTGCCAACGGGTCGGCCAATAACACCGGAATCGTCTTCAGAAGCTGTTGGCACTGGGGAGAGTCATATACCACCCCTACTTTGACGGTATGTTTGTCATCGGCACCGGCAAGTTTGGCGTAGGACTCCATCTGGGCGAGGGTAGTGGTATCCTTGGGGAACCATTGATGATAGGTAGCAAACGGAGGTATGGTATCGATGGTCAAGCCTCGAGTAAATCGCTTGGCCACCGCGATGGGACCGAGGCGAAACCGAGTCGGTAGTAGCATGGGTGCGAGGCGTGAGATCGTTACTGGTATGGTTAAGGGAGTGAGAAACAGTGGCTGAGACAATTTGTTAATTGGTGAAGTTTTCCAGTGGAAACAAGCTTATGGATACGAATTGGTTCTCGAGAGATTGGGTACGCTGCTAATTGCTAAAATCGTTCACCTTCTTTTTGAATAGCACACTAATAGCACCAATTAGCAACCACGTCGGTTAAAAATCACCAGGAATAAGTGGTATTTTCGAAACTTACCAGAGAGATGACTAGAGTATACTGGCAAAGAGAATGGGTATGGAGGTGTTAGTGGTGGTGGTTGATGGTTATACATCACTTTCAGTGATGTGGCGACGCCGTTTACCGGTAGCGAAGACATCCGTTTAGCCGAGCGCGGCATAACCATCATTGGTTCGTGGTCGCCTGGCCCCTAATGGTGTCAGTTTCGACGTAATCACAACTAGAAAGCCAACATTAACACACTAGTCTCTTTAGTTGTTCCCAGTGAGTCCAGTTAACCGTCTTTTTTGGCCACCAAGACCTGTCAGTTATCATAATTGGCTGAATGTGAAAATTGCGAAACCGGCAGAACGGCTGCGCCGGGGTAAGGCCGTTCCCGGAGTGGCGTGACACCAACCATCACCACTTCACCCATGAACCACAGACCTAAACCTTCATTCCACAACTCATCACCTCCACTCTCATCACCGCCGCTTATTTATCAACGTTAGCCCTCAACTCTTGTAATTACGCCAGGCAACCAGTTGCGAATGTCTCCGGGACCACCCGCTCGATGTGTCACCGGTACCGCGCGTCTCGCCCTGCACACAAGTAAGGCTGTCGCAATCCCGGTATCTACCCCGGAGAAAACTGACAGCTGCCGGCGACCCGCTCCATCCCTCTTTCATGACGACGGCTCTGGCACCTACGCTGCTACTAGCCGTGTTCAAAAAGTACCTCACGTTCATCGGGCCCGGGGTGCTCGTGCTGGTCGCCTATATGGACCCCGGGAACTACCTGACGCTGGTGTCGCTGGGAGCGATGTACCAGTACAAGTTGTTGTTCATGATCTTCATGCTGAACGTGTTTGCCGTGTTTTTGCAGTGCTTGTGTATCAAGTTGGGCACGGTGACGGGGCTTGATTTGGCGGAAATGTGCCGGTTGCATTTGCCGTACTGGGCCAACTTGCCCATGTACGTGTTTGCCGAACTTGCCATCATCGCTACCGACTTGGCCGAGGTCGTTGGCACTGCCATCGCGTTGGAAATCCTCTTTGGCATCCCCCTCTTGCTCGGGGTATTGGTGACGGTGTTGGACGTGCTTGTGGTGCTTATGGCCTACCATAAGGACGGGCTGATGAAGCAAACGCGCATTTTTGAACAACTTGTCAGTGTGTTGGTGCTCGGCACCTGTGTGTGCTTCGTCGCCGAATTGTACTACTGTGACTTTGCTCCTGGTAGTCTCCAAGAAATTATCCGCGGGTTTCTTCCTCTCGATCGCTCCATCTTTGTCGAACGGGACGCTCTCTTCCTCAGTTGCGGCATTGTCGGGCTGACAGTGATGCCCCATTCGCTCTACTTGGGGTCCGCCCTCGTCCAGCCGCGGCTCAAGGACTATGACATTCACCACGGCATCGTTGACGACGCCGACCTTGCTGCTGACGACGAGGACGAAGACCCGCAACTGGGGTCATTACCGGTGACGGCATCAAAGTTCCGGTCGTTTTCCGACGGCACTACTCTCGCCAGCAAGTACAAGCCGCTGTTTCGTGCCATCAACTACTGTCTCAACTATTCGTACACTGAGCTTGTGCTTTCGCTCTTCATCATTGCCGTATTTGTCAACCTGGCGATATTGATTGTGGCCGGGTGCACTCTCTACGGTAAGCCCGACGCCGAGGATGCTGACTTGTTGTCTATCTACCACATGTTGCTGTACTATATTTCTCCTGGAGCCGGGCTTTTGTTTGCCATTCTGATGTTGTTTGCGGGCCAGCTGGCCGGGATCGTGTGTACGATGCTGGGACAGATCATTTCCGAAGGGTTTATCAATTGGCTGGTGAAGCCGTGGGTGCGGCGGATCATCACCCGGGTGCTTGCCATCATCCCCGTCGTCATTGTCATCGGGGCGTTGGGGCGTGAAGGTGTCGCTAAAGTGATGAACTCATCCCAAGTGGTGTTGCTGTTCATTTTGCCCATCGTATCCGCTCCGCTTATCTACTTCACTTGTTCGAAAAAGTATATGACAGTGTATGATACCCACCCTGCATCCGAGACCCAACCTCTCCTTCAGCTGTCGCTGAACGAAGCGAAAAAGTACACATTCGAAAACGGGACGTTTTTGCGAGTAGGGCTGGTGCTCACCTGGCTCATCATCACTTTTTTGAATGGATACTTATTATGGGCGTTTGCCCACGGGGCCCAGATATAGATGTTGCCGCCGTAACCCCATCCCAATGAATATACCCCCACACATAAATATAATCCTTGCTTGCAGCAAACGATCGATCTGATCTTATTTTTTTCTGTGACCAAAGGGGGACATTGTTTCCTCATCCGTCCATAACTC
This sequence comes from Diutina pseudorugosa, assembly GCA_030580175.1. Classification (NCBI taxonomy): domain Eukaryota; kingdom Fungi; phylum Ascomycota; class Pichiomycetes; order Serinales; family Debaryomycetaceae; genus Diutina; species Diutina pseudorugosa. The sequence goes on from JAKTSL010000105.1 coordinate 50,950, forward strand.
CAAAACATCTGCGATTTGCATAGTACCAATAATACAAAATTGTTCCCAGCTGGTAAAAGTGTTTGTTCTGTATAGGGACGACGTCAGTGATCAACATTTGTTAGCACATGTCTTGCGTTGATATAACTTTTTATAGTTCACTTGGTGAGAAATGAGATTTACATCCGCGTTGCCACTACAAAAGTGGAAGTTACGACTTTGTTAGACAACCATGATGTTTATTGATTCAGGGCAGATATTGCGGTATAACAAGATGTGGCTAGAACTATTAAAAAGAATGCGCAAACCCGGAATCGAACCGGGGGCCCAACTATGGCAAAGTTGGATTTTACCACTAAACCATTTGCGCTTGTTGCAAAAATATTTGAAGCAAAGCTACATGTCCATGGAATGAAATTGTTATTTCGCGTTTTCGTTGGATATTTGGGGTTAGAGTAAATTAGTTAATCACATCAGAGTGTTTATTTCAGTATACATATATTACAGGGGCGATAATCACGCAGTTCAAGCAGCACGGTTCTTCTTACGATAGGGACCACGAATGTTAGGTACACGGCGATTGCCCGACAATGGGTACTGCGATGGCTTCGGCGGCATCGCCCCCGGAAGCACCCCGCCAAACTCTTCAGTGAGCACCGGCAAATGACGGGAGAATTTAACGTCAAAGTCGCCTGGCAGAAGCTTGTAAGCTTCGATAGCAAACGTCAACAACTTGGCGGTACGATGGTACACATTTCTTTCTTCGTCGCCAGGAGGAAGGATCAGCCGCGGGTCGCTGGCCCGGTACCGCTGGTTGCGCAACTTATTGAGTCGAAGAAGGTTTACCAGGATAAGTCGTTGGAGCGACGCTGCCAGCTTGGTAATGTCGTTGCGATCACGCTTCATCTCCTCTAACTGAGTGATACGAGCCGGGTCCCAGTTTACCAACGCCGCCACATCGATAGGAGCGCCTGCTTCCACCGGTTCTGGCTTCCACCGTGCCATCACTTCTTCAGCAATTGGCTCATCATAAGTCAGAGGCCACGGCGGTGATGGCAGGGTCTCCTTATCCTTTTCTTTATCGGTATCAGCCTCCTTCGCCTCCACCGTCAGCTCGCTATCCTTAGTCGCCTGCTTAATCTCTTGGATCCGTTTCCACCCCAAGTGCTGAAGCCAAACCCCGGCTTTGTAGCCGCTGGTGATGATGGCGTCACCCAGGTCAGTAACGGGAGCAAACAGGCGATACAGATCACCCGGCACATCCACAAGCTTCAGGGTCGTCGTCCGTTCCGGTTGTTTACCGCGCTGAAGAATCGATAACGTCGTGCGCTTACTACCGCCATTAGCGTCTTGCTTCAAGGCGATGGTGTTGGGCAAAGCCGTAGGAGGCTTGAGCGCGGTGCCCTTATAAGTGAGCCACGAGGGAATAGGGATGGTGTACCACGTCGGGTGGAAAAAGTCGTTAAGGATGAGCGAATTGCGGGCTTCCAGCGGGTTGGGGATACGATTCAGCCCCGGCGAGATGGCGTCCATCGTTTGCACCCCTCGCGCCCCCACTCGATTCAGCGCCACCACCTTCGATATCGTATAATCGCCTCCGACGACGGTAGGACGAGGGTCAAGTTGCGACTTGCCCAACAACGACAGAAACAACGGTTGTACCGTTTTGCGCGCCGGTGCCGATGGCTGATATACGGGAGCGTAGGGCGACTGCAGATCGTTGGGTTCTTCTTCGTGGACGTAGGAGATGGTCTCGTTGTTACCTTGGCGGTAGGCCAGACTGATCAGAGTAAAGTCTTCCAAGAGCTGAGCTTGGAGCTCCAGCTGGTCGTCTTCGGATTCCACGGGACCCATTTGCATGTGTAATCGAGTCAACTCACGCAAAAGTACCTCGACACAGAACCGGTAATAGAAATCGACGTCAAAGTACTCGTCCAGCCCCATATGATAGTGCAGAATCGCCCGCGCACACACCACCGTGAGATCGTGGTAGATCTGGTACGGAGTGGTATAGTAGTGTTCCTGGATCCGCTGCTGCATCGTCGTGGGGTTTTTCGTCTGGCTGGGGAGCTTGTGGACCAGGGCCAAGAGCCGGCTCGCCTCGGGTTCGTGGAATTCCAGCGGGAGCGGGGTGGTCATGGCGCCAATATCATCGGCATCAGTGTACACGGTGAAGATGTCGGGGATGACATCAGCAAAGTCTATCGTTAGTTGGGGCTGGTTTGGGCTGAAGGCAGCGGACCACTTACCGTTTTTCTGAGTCATCGTCCTCGTCCCTAGTGCGTTTGCTGGATGTTTTTCGCGGCGCGAACACGACGAATGCGGCCGGCCTTGAATGTGGGAAGACATAGCAAGGGTCAACCTCAGCGGTGTCGGGCTTGGTTGACGTAGGTAAAAACGGAAAACCCGGGTCTTTACCTACAAAAGGACCTCTTCAACGGCAAAATTGTGTCTGTTGGGACTCACATTCAACGTGCCATTACCTCCTATGATATTGGACTCAATGTCAACAATGATCTCAATTATTTGAATCAATTCGAGATGTGCGGTCTTCCTGGAGTCTCTGCAACCTCCATCGCAAGTGAAATTCCCCTGGCGAAAGTATCGGTTAAGGATGTTGCCGATCAGTACGCCCAACAACTTGCTCTTCGTCTCAACATCGGTCAAGTTGATCATATCGATGGACAAGAGGTTATTGAGCAAAGCAAACAGGCGGAAGCAGGTGTCCAATAACACTAATGCATTGATAGACAGAAGTAATTGAAGCATTGGTTTTGTTTTATGGAAGTCTACGTAATCATAATTAATGTGGTCATTTCTATTACGATATAATAAAGTGCTCGGGTTCATTTGACCCATTGTTTGCAAACATATTTTTGATCCCCAATTTGCGTTAAATCAAAAATAAAAGAACCCATTTGATATAGAGTGCCCAGATGATATAGAGTGATATGTTAAATTTTGACTTTGCATCAAGCAAACAACCCTATCACTCCTTCAATGCTCCCAAACAATCGATTACGTTCTGAACGCCGTTGCCATCTGAGGTATTTTTATGAGTTTTCATCAATCTATTTTTCACCACACAACCTTGTTTGCCTTTTTCTTCGCAGGATAGATGCCAGGAGAAAAGTTGTTCCACTAGACTCGGTAGTGAAGAACTTGGAGGTAACTGCCACGTTGTGAAACGATAATTCCAAAATTTACCGACGTCGTCAATGAGGTAAATCAATCATTATATTAGTCAGCTGTGGATGGGTCAGCAGCTATCAGTTTCGTTCTTGTTTTTGGATAGAGGTCGCCATGACACTTACTTGGTGGATGGTTAACAATGAGATTCATCGTGAAAAGGGAAGTCAGGGATCGACGAGTATCTAAGAGTTCGTATTGTAGGGTTCAGCTTGCCAATTTTACAGCATTAATGACCAACGGACCGAGGATATTATCGCCCTGGGACCATCAATAACTCCCACATGAAATATTTCGTGTATATGCAATAGTCTCGTATGGCCAGCATGGGGGCGATTTGATAAATTGACTTGACTGCACTAGCTTTCTAGGCTCGTGTATCCATGGAAATAACGTCTACTTTGTGTACATTTGCCAATGTATACAACTTGAGCCAACAGTAGCTAAATGTTGTTTGCCACGGCTAATGTGGACGCGGCTGGTAGGGTTTGGGGACGATCTTGAACCGAAGGTGACAGTATTACAGCCTGATGCAACGTAAAGTCATCCGGTATATTAACTGTGACCACCGATCAATGGATGCAGACACAAAGAGCGGCAAACCGACTATGAATAATCCCTAAAGCCATTTACAGGAAATCATTGGGCCATTGAAAAGAATTGGAGTAATCGCATTCATGATGAGGCCGAGCCTAACGAGATGCTAGATACAAGCTAGTGGTGTTGTAGTTATCACAAGTGTGTCCCCAAGTGAGTCTAATCGTATCGGAGTTATAAGACAACGAGTAAGCAGCTTGTGTGGTCAATTCTGACTAATCGGCCCGCAAATCCCACTTATTTCCTTCGGTTTTGACGATACGCCAATGGTTCTTTCAGTGTTGCAGTCAGGAAGGTGTAATCGTTTCTTATTGGACTCATGGGTCACTTGCTTAACATCCTAATTGACTGGTTAGCGCAGTACAAGTGGTAATGGGTTATAGGTCGATTATTGCTAAACTTTACACCAAAAAAATTGCCACAAATAGGCCCACCGGTGTCTACCGGTGATGTAGTCACTAAATCACGACAAATAAATTTTCATGATTTTTTTTGATGGTTGACATCGTCGGCTGGGGTTTGGGGTTTTCTCAGATCATCGCGCCTAACCATAAATTATGAATTGACGAAGATTGCACCATCAAAAGCCGTAAATAGAAATCTGAAACATCCATAACATTCATAACGTCTCTATCTTTATAGTGATTAGTAAATAAGCCACAATTTCGAAAATTTTTTGGACCAGATCTCATGCGATCTGACGTTTTTTAAGCCCTCCATTTTGCGATTTATTCAGTCGGGTCAAGGGTTTACAGAAATCAAAGCCACCTAGCATGAAGCCGGCAGTTTTCTCTATAAAACACAAGTATCGCTTTTTGCCAATCATTGGTATAGAGCTCGCTATTGCACAGTTTACGTGTTTTTGGTGCGACCAACCCCTAGGCCGAATGGGCCAAAATCGACAAATCGACAAATTCCGTCGAATTCCGTCAAACCTTGTCTAGATGAAAAGGCCACCTGTTTAAACATAGTAAGCCATCTTAAAGTCGCTACTGACTAGCGTAAACCGTACTTTTCTCACCATTATATGTGTCATTAATGAAAGACGAGATCATTATTGAGACTAGCCATTGTGTCGGTGGTTGCTTCCAATTTACTCCCAAATGTCACAGAGACGCTAGAAGATGCAATCCAAGCGTAATATTCACTTATCATGGGCAATATCTCCAATTGTTTTGTAGATTGCTCTCAAAGGCAGGACTTGACTCATGGTGTTAACCCGTCAGTGCTTGTACTCCCGCAGATACGAGGCCATTACCCTAGTACCTGGTTAGTTACTATTCATCTACCATATATTCAACCACCCCGTTTACCAGGGTTATTCTAAGTCTAT
>JAKTSL010000106.1:0-54733 GCA_030580175.1 Diutina pseudorugosa
CGGCGCTGGTGCGGCCGCCGCGGCGGCTGCGCTCGGCCGTCGCCATTGTCGGCGCCGGCTTTGGTGGCATCGTCAGTGCCATCACTAGCCAGGAAAAGTTTGGTGATAATGACTTCTTGATTATTGAGAAATACCCCAAGTTTGGTGGCACCTGGATCGCCAATACTTACCCTGGGGTAGCGTGCGATATCCCCAGCATTTGGTACCTGCTTTCCAGTGAGTTAGCCACCAACTGGTCGAGATCTCAAAGTTATGGCTACGAAATTGCTGAATACATTGATCGAGTGGTGGAAAAGCACCATTTGAAGGAAAAGGCGCTTTTGGGTCACTCGGTGGACCAGGCGACGTGGATTGAAGCCGATGGCGAGTGGGAACTTTCCATTCACGATGTGGATACTGGTGATACTGTTATCCACCGGCTGAAGATTTTAATCAATTGTCTTGGAGGCCTTGTCCATCCTCGCCATCCGCACTACCCGGGACTTTACGATAAGTTCAAGGGGGAATACGTTCATCTGGCAATGTGGCGCGATGTTGATTTGAAAGGTAAGCGAGTGGTGGTAGTGGGAAACGGGTGTCTGGCGTGTCAATTGGTTCCGGCATTGCTTCACGATGGTTACGACGTGGAGCTGGTGACTCAGGTGGCTCGGTCCAAGCACCACATCATGCCTCCTCTTCCCAAAGCGTTGCAATATGCCTATAACTTGGTGCTGCGAGTATGGCTCTTCCAGTGGCTCTTGCGAGTATTGGTAGCGTCGATGTTTGAGTATCGGTTCCCCATGTTTAAAGGTGATGGCTGGTGGTCTCGGTTTGTTCGGTGGAGACTGACTCGGGAACTGATCAACTACATGAAGAAACACACTCCGAAAAAGTACTGGGATAGTGTCATTCCTGACTTTAAGATTGGGTGTAAGCGTCTCATTATCGATCACAGTTATCTCGATTGTCTAAGCCATCCTCGTATGGAGTTTATTGGTGATAATATTAGTCACTTTGATGAGCACGGTCTTATCCTCAAGCTGGGGCGCTACGTCCCCGCCGACGTGGTGGTGGCGTGTACCGGTTACGACATTGCTAAGCTGGTCAAGATGATCGATGTCGTCGGCCGCAATGGTACTACTCTCGAGTCGCTTTGGGGTGGTTCTAAAGGTCGTATTTGCGCTTACGAAACCACCATGGTCAAGGATATGCCCAACATGTTTTTGATGGCCGGACCTAACAGTGCTAGTGGCCACGCCCTGGTGGTGCTGGGGATTGAGTACGTGTCGACGTTTGTGACTAAAGTAGCACGTCCCGTGATTGATGGTACTTATAAGCTGGTAGCAGTGACGCTGGAAGCCTACTACCGGTGGTTCGACGAGTGTCAGCGTGAGCTTAAGCGTGCTGTCTATGGTACTCAGTTTGGTGGCTGTGTCCTGTGGTACTCGGACATGGACTACAATTATACCACTTATCCCTACTCACAATTGTGGTACTGGTGGAACATGAGCCACCCGCGGAAGCGGGACTTGGACTACCGTAAATAGCCTTACATAGACTGTCATTTTAGAACCTGATTACAAGAAGAGAAAAAGCAAAACCTGGCACACTTATATGTGCCACCATTTATCTATAACTTGGAGTCGAGCGCCAGAGACAAAGACTCCAGCAGCAAAGACTCCAGCAGCAGCAGCGCTGGTGGCGCTGGGAGCGCCGGCGCCGAGTGGTAATGGCGCTCAAAGAACTGGCGCTTGCGATGGTAGCCGCGCAAGAGCTTCTGGCGCCATTGATCTTGATACGGAGGAAGCTGGCGACCAGGACCGTCGGTACCAGCAAGTTGGCGAAGACCATTGAAATAGCCTTCAAAGTCATCGTTGATGTAATTAAACCGGTCGTTATCACCGATACGAGCGAGGCGCTGCTGTTCCCACTGTTCCATGGCTTCCTTGGTGGGAAGATGAGCTCGACCAGCAAACACTCGTGCCGCAAATACCGCCTGCCATTCAAACACCTTAAACGTAAGTCCACCGGCGACAAACCCGACAAACGCAAGAGCTGGGTTATCAATACTGATGACGTGTTGGTACACGCGGTGCAAGCGATTGCGGCTGGTGTCTAGATCAGGCAAAAATGGTACGGAAAGTCGGTAACCAGTACCGTACAAGATACAGTCGACATCGGCTTCGGATGAACCATCATCAAAGTATACCGTCAGTCCCTCGACACGAGTGATCCGTCCGCGCTTATCAACTTGGGGATGGTCAAAGGCTGCCAGCCCCACAATCTCCACTTGGTGATGACCTTCTCGAGTCCGCAGCAGGAGGGTTTTGCTAGCAACAAACAACACATCATAAACTAGATCCATAGCCAGAATGGAGCCTCCAACAACAATGACTTTCTTGTCGCGATAAGTCTCCAGCGACCGGAACAGCTGTGAATGCTGAAGCAACCCCGGAAACGTGTCCAACCCAGGAACATGAGGAACATAGGGATGAATGTATTTCCCCAGCGCTACCACAAGCTTATCGTAACGCTGCTGCCACCAGTAATCGTGATCAGGAGAACGTCGACGTAACGTAAGTATCCAATGATCGCCCTGCCACTCAGCAAGCTCGACAGTGGTATTAACTTGAATCCGATGTTCGTGTCCTTTGGTCAACAGCTGGAGCCACTGGCGAATCACCAGGTGGTGGCGAAACGGCAGTTCGGGCCCGTACTTGTATACTGAAAGCGCCAGCGTCACAGCTGGGATGCGGGAGTAGGAGAACTCCATGACGTCGGCCTCGACGTTGGTTTCGAGAGCAGCGTAGGTCAGATTAAGGCTGTGGGGCGTTTGCAGCGGCGGTGTCGTTGCCGGAAACAGTGTCGGAAGTTGTGTCGGCAGCGCCCCCGATAGCGCTCCCGACAGCGCGGCACTTCCGGCACTCCCGGCAGGGCTTCCGGCAGCGGCGACGGAGTACGGCGGCGGCGGCAGCGAATTGTACACCCACGTCCCCAGCACCTCCGGCTTGCAGTCGAACAAGGTGACGTCAGCAAACGCTTGTTCGTGGACCATGGCGTCGAGCGTAGCGATGCCGGCGGGCCCGCCCCCGACGATGGCAACGGACATCGAGCAAATGGTGGTAGGATTTGCGATTCCGAAGGGATGGCGGAGGTGAGCGGGAATTGCCTAGTTAATAAATAGGACAAACGCCACACACAGTCCCTAGCTAGCACGTGAGACCCGCTAACAATTTGACAAAAGTGCTATGCGCAGATCGCGAGCCCATCACCTATATTAGGGTGGGATAATACGGCATAGAGGAGAGACACACATCTACGGCATGGGACGATTTCCACGGTTACCGAGATCCGAATCGATCGAGCCATAATTTAGAAATATGTGATGATCTAGATTAAATGCTATATGTGTGTCTGACATTACCGTTGGGTCTGTTTCGATAATGCCACATCGATTCGGTGGCATCGGACGCAGGGTGTCCCAGTCATGTGGCTGCACCGACGTTGCCGCGGATAAGCGGTGACGACATCAGTCGTGGTCCTAGCCCGAAAAAAGTCGCATCCGTTGCAGGGGCTGTTCGCAGGAACCACCCAAAGGGTCTTTGCACCGAACTTACTAATTCTCATTACCCTTATTGGTAGTCGCACCTGGTAGTCGCAGCTAACGACAATCGCACGTAAATCGTTTACTCGCACCTATGTGAATTTCGCACGTACCTACAGTCAAAGGGTAAGAGAAATTCGCACGGAACAGTAGCCTCTTTTCTAGCCGCGCTGGGACACGGTGGCATTGTCCCTATGGGGTAAAGTCGTCGATCCCAGCCACCAGCAGCGACCCTTACCGCAACAGGGGGGCTCGCAACTGGTGTTCCCCACCATCCCCTCCCTTCCCCATCCATGACCTCATTGTGCCTTAACCCCTACGTAAATCCCCCGCAAACCCCCACGCTCGCCCACCACCATCACCACCAACTTACACCAACGTTAATTGGTTGTCTCTCTAGTTACTACCCAAATCTCGGTCGCGCTTGTGATCTGAGCGCCGCCTCGCGCTGGTTGGTTTTTCCGCGCCGGTGATCTCGGTCGCGGCAACCCCACCAGTGCAGCACTTTTTCCACGCACACTTTTCACCGCACCAGGCAGGTATCGATGACGGCGAAGGAACGGGGCAAGCTGAAGGCGGGGCTCCCGATGTACGTATCTTTGGGATTACCAAATCATCCTAGTGGTGTCCATTTACTCATACTAACTGACCAGATATAACAAGCTCGCGCCGAGAAAGCCGCTGCGGTGGCTACGAAAGCGGTACGTGTTGACGTTGATCATGTTGACATTGATGGCCACGGTGGCGTGGCTCAACCGCGACCGGGTGCTGTACACCACCAAGTTCCACCACCCCAAGATGGACATCCCCGAGATCCACGACGACGACGACTACGACGCCTACCAAGTGACGCCGCTGGGAGTAGTTCCCGTGGACAAAACCTACGACAACACCGTCGAATACTATGATCTTGGCGACTACCGCGGTCTGGCCGATGGCCGTGATGATGCCATCCTCTTTTTGATGCCGTTACGTAACGCTGAGGACGTGTTGCCCATGGCATTCTATAACCTCATGAACCTTACCTACGACCACTCTAAGATCGACATTGCCTTCTTGGTGCTGGACTGTCTGCCCGACGACCGCACCTTGGAAACGGTGTTCACCTACCTGGTAGCTTTACAAAATGGTACTCTCGTCGACCTTTTACGAACCGAAGATAAGTTCCGCCAGAAATCGAAGCTGGGGTCGCTGGACTTGTACAAACAGTACATGGAAAAGCTGTACATGGACGCCGTGGAAAAGGCCTACAATCCCGACACTCTCCACCACCCCAACTTCACCAAGCCCTTCCGCCTGGTGCTGATCTACCGTAAAGATTTCGGACAAGTGATTGGCCAAGGGTTTAGCGACCGTCACGCCGTCAAAGTCCAGGGTATCCGCCGTAAGTTGATGGGCCGCGCCCGCAACTGGTTGACGGCGCTGGCATTAAAGCCCGACCACACCTGGGTGTACTGGCGTGATGTCGATATTGAAACGTGCCCTGGCGACGTCATCGAAACCCTCATGAAGCACGACTACGATGTCGTCGTCCCCAACGTGTGGCGTCCCCTCCCCACCTTCTTGGGTAGCGTTCAGCCCTACGACTTAAACTCGTGGGAAGAATCCGAAGCAGCATTGGAGTTGGCGCTGACGTTAGATGAAGACGACGTCATTGTCGAAGGCTACGCCGAGTACCCGACGTGGCGCATGCACTTGGCGTACATCCGCGACCCCAACGGCAACCCCGACGAGCTCGTCAACTTGGACGGGGTCGGCGGGGTGCTGATTCTCGCCCGGGCGGCGATCTTTCGCCAAGGGGTGAACTTCCCGGCATTTACCTTTGAAAACCACGCCGAGACCGAGGCTTTCGGCAAGATGGCTCGCAAGATGGGGTTCCGTGTTGGTGGGCTTCCCCACTACACCATCTGGCACATTTACGAGCCGTCGGAAGACGACTTGAAGAAGATTGCCCGTATGGAGCGAGAAAAGCGAAGAAAGGGCGGCGCCACCACCGAGTAGAAGGATTTTATATTTTTTTGTTTAATAGTATAGAGACATTCATCCAGGTATACTTTGGTTATCAAATCAATACAATAACAACAAAAAAATTTATCGCGTTTATCAGTAGGAAGGCAGGATATTTTAATCATAATCGTCGGTGAAGACGTCAGAGATTGTTCACTCATCCGTTTTGATCATCATAATATGCGATAAAGATTCGAACTCGGAGTGTCGCACCAGACGTATCCTTACGCCCGTTACCACAGCGCCAAGCGCTAAATAATCGTGATTTGACGGCGGCGGTCGGTGATACCGTCCAAAGCCATTACACAAAATCGGCCCCAAAACGCCGCCACCGACTCCGACGTGGCCACATACCCTAGCTACGTGTATTTTAAGTTGAATCAAGCAATTTTCTTGTCCCATTTCCCCTTTAGTTGGTCGCGTAAATGGATTCACCTGCCCGACAAATCTACGACGCGCACTGCGTCACGATGAGATCTCATATTTACGCGACCCTATCCCTGCATCACCACCCACGGGAACGACGCCGGAATTTCACGCCGACAACGCCGCTGCCCGGACAGACACACCCCATAAATAGTTTAGTATCATCACAAATCATTCACCACCAACCACTAGCTTTGTCTCATCACCAACCTAAATCAGTAATCGGTTTGTCGGTTGTCTCCACTCTGACCCCTCTCCACCCAGCCATCTGTTATGAGGCGCGCGTCATTCCCGCCCGATTGGGAATGGAGACAAACACTATCGGCTTCCGTTGCTCGTCATGGTTACGGTAATTTGATCCGGTTTACCACAACATCAGAACCAGGATCACCCATTATTTCTGGGCTTTGTTATTGTATGACAATTGAGGCGAATGCCGACGGAACCCTCATCCGTAATGAGGCCATATGGCACTTTCGGGGTGCGGTGACATCATCGCCTGAAAGTTGACGTGCAGAAAAGAATTTACCGCATTGGGCGCAGCGAGTGGCTGCCAGTATATATACCGTGCCTCGAGCCCCGATACCTCCTCTGGTGTTCTTGTCGACCTTGTTTGCCCAAGTGCCACTCTCCCCTTAATTTCAATTGCAACTTAACCATGAAGGTGTGGTTGCTGGTGGTGTTGTTGTGGATGGGCGTGTGCTCGGGGCTTTTCTACCCTGTGGCTGATTTCCGGTCTCTCAAGTCATCCCTGCCACTGACCAAGCCCGTGTCCCAAAAGCTGGTGATTATGCTGAAAAAGGTTGTCTATAACCGTGATCAGTCACAAACGAACCAAGTGGAGGTGCCGCGGACTCCGTTCACTCAACCTCTTTACACTGATGATACCAATGCCATCTATTATGCCAATATTACCGTTATTGACGCTGACGCTAACTATTACGACCAATTCCTGGTGTTGGTGGATACCGGTAGTCCCCTTACGTGGTTGTACAACCAGCTGGCCCTGGTTGGCTCGGTGGCTCGCTTCAACTCGCCTCGTACTTTAACTACGTCTACCACCATCAGTTACGTCTACGCTGGCGAATCGGTCAAATGCCAACTTGTTAATGGTAATCAGGACGTCCACTTTCGCATTAACGATCTTCAATTCACCAATCTTACTTGGGGACTTACCAATGACCAACCGCTGATGCTCGCACCTTATCCCATTCTGGGACTCTTGGGGATCCTGCCTCGAGCTAACAAACAAAATGCCGTCAGTGTCATGGCCAATAAGCTGTTGATTCTGTCGGCCCAGTTCTCCCTTTACTTGCTGTCTCAGCCACAAACTGATTTAGCTGGGCTTATGGTATGGGGCGAAGATACCGAGTCTCGCCAGCTCTTCTCTCAAGACACTACCATGTGGGAACCAGTAGTCGCTGATCAGGATTATTGGCTTGTCAATATGACGCAAAAGCAACAGGTGATCATCGATACTGGGACTACAGGAGTGGTGCTTCCCAAGAAGAATGCTACTGAGCTTCATCACCGTCAGTTTGGCGCCAACAATGTCATTGCCGATGACTACGGTAACTTTGCCTTCCCCTGTAATGCGCTGGGATCGATTCCAGTGACATTTGCTAACCTGACGCTCGAAATTAGTGTTGATAATGTTAAGGGTAACGAGTACAAGGAGTACCCTGGCTACTGTGCACTGAAGATCCAGGGAATTGGTTCTCAATGGATTTTGGGGGCAGCGTTTCTTAAAGGTTACTATACCACGTTTGACATTGATCACCAACGGATTGGATTCGCTAAGTTGGCTGCCAACACCACGTTTACGTTAAGTAAACAAGAGTCATTGTCGCTGCTGGCATCGCTGTCGCTGGCACCAACGGCAGCATCGCTGCTGGCGGTAGCATCACCGCAACCTCTGAGAGCATTGGAGGGCACATCGTCGCGGCTTGTCCCCGCTGGCTTCGGGGTAGTCGCGATGGCGGCCATGGCTGTCGTCGTTGCAGCATAATTGCATCAATTTTATAGATAACCACGTCTTCCACTTAATACACTAATACGTTAATTCATTCTTTGGGAGTTTAGGTGATCACCACCAACCACAGGAGCATGCAATACATGAGAGCCAACGGGTACATGGCGAGCAATACTCGTCCCGGCAACACCCCCAGACACTTGAGACTAAGCAGCCCCACGTAGATACTCCACACGTTGAGTATCGTCATCAAAATGATGCGCAAGAACTTGTTCTTGAGCAATAACGAGCAAATGACCTCCCCGAGAACAATGGGGAACATCGAGTACCCCGCCGCCGAAATGGCACTAAGGAAAGAAATGGTACCCCCAAGGAGTTGGATGTTGAGCCCAATGATAAAGAAAAACAACCACACAAACGCAAACGACCCCGAGAACACGCCGTTGGTGTCGGCCGCCAGCATGCCGAGACACACACTAAATACAAGCAGAAAGATAAGCGGACCCCACAAATCCCAGTCCAAGGTTTCCAACACCAAGTCCTGGTTGGAGATGCCGGTGGCAGCTTCGCCAGCATCTTGTTCATCAACATCGACAATGCGGCTAAGACTAGAAGGGAGGCGGAGTCCGTTGGCTTGAGCAAAGTTCACAAGCCTCAGTTGGTGAGTCGAAGCAAGCTTGGTCAATTGCATTGGCCACACCACGATAAAGAGCCGTTTTAAGATCTGCTGCCCGTCGCGTTTAAGTGTTGCCCATACTGGCTCGTCCAAGGTGTCTCCCCCGGTATACTGACGTTCCCGAACCTTATTGGTGGTGCTAGTAGACGTATTGAATGCAGAGAAGGTCAGGGAAAGGTCGACTTTGGGCATAAACCCGGAAAACATCCCCAGCGACCCTTGCGATCGCAGCGCCCCTTGAGAGCTCAGCAATGGCGTCAGCGACGTTTGCGTAGTGTTGGGAGCATCAATCGGCTCGTCGGGTATGACAAACTCGTTGATATCGTCGATGGAGTACGCGGGCGGGCGAGACATTGGTTCAACGGGTTTGGTGATGGTGAGATCGAGACAGCGTGCGCGTTTAGCTGTGTGGGTGAGGTGTTAGTTCGCTCGTGGTTATGGTGCCCTGGCTAGGATGTAAAAGGGAAGGAAACTCTCTAATAACGACACACACAATCAGCATCGTGAAGTGTTTGTCACCAAAATGTTTATTTTGATTTGTCTTGACTTTCGGCTTGTTTTTTTTTCTTCGATGAAGGTGTTGTTTAAAGTTACAAGACAGGTTCTCTTGAATTAGCATTTAGGTGATCGTGATTGCCTACCACCTGAGTTATTTAAAAGCCAGATCTCTCAGCAAGAACACCAACGTTGTGTCTGTGTGTTTAACGTACACCTTTTCTCGTGATTTAACTATTAATTATCGTAGTTACGTGTTGCACGTGGTGATCATGCATAGTCAATAGCTTGGTCTCGTAATGACTAGGGAAACAATTCCTGTCGCCCTACATTGGTGCTAACAACTTTACTTTGTGTTTACAATCAGCTTCGACTCTTTAGTATCAACTGTCAGCTTTGACTCTTTCGTGTTTAGTTTGCTACAACTTACAGTCAACTTTGACTCAAAATCAACATATGCTACGAGCTCGTAAATCTACGATAGCCGTGCTTGACAGAGGCTAGATCCAAGTAGATCATCGTTATCACTAGCACGTGTATCGATAACATACAGGTTCCTGGCCCTTACATCATACTCACGGCTGAGGGGAAAACAACAATGACAAGACGCGATGCATGGTTTACGCGATTACATTCCGGGGGATTAGACAAATGAAATCATTCCAACAGAGCACCCTACTCGTTTCCTTGAATAACAAAAGCTATTGGCAACGTGTATCCGAAATACATTGATCTCTGACCAACAGTGTCAAAGGCCAAAATCGATAATCGACGCGGTTCTCTTCAAATTAAGTCACTTTCGGAATTCGAGTCTATACGAGATGATGGCTCAAAACTTAACCTCATACCATCCCTGCACGCTCTAACTACAATCTTCATGCAAAAAGCTGTCTCCGAACAATTTGCCAAGAAGCCGTTGAAAAAGTTGACTTTTGTTACCCGTGAAGCTTAGTTCTAGAAGCTGAAAGTTCTCAAAGATATTACCTTACTTTCAATGACGAATTCAATTACCACCGTACCATCCTCGACAACAGGTATTCATTGTGTATGCGAAATTACCATGAAAATACGAGATGCAAGGGAATGTTCGTTGGCGTCGCGTAAATCTTCCATAAAAACAAGTTGCAACCTTTTACAATTCAGCTTCATAGTGGCCTTTCAGTGGTGCTGCTAGAACAAAACCTACACTTACAAAGAGTTTCCCTTGATTTTTAATCATAGGAGCCAATATGCTATGTATTTGTTTGAAAGCTCTTTGATTAAGTTTAACCTAAACAGTTAACCGCCATGCAAGACGTAACGAGGGAATGCTGAACGAAGCATTGTGTTTGTTATCGAGCGCTCGTCTCAATTTATGAACGTAATTAAAGCTCAATTTCAACTATAAATAGTCGTGTTGATTCGCTTTTTGGAGACTATTAAACCTCCTCCATGATTTTGCCAATTACAAAGCTATTATTCCTTATTGCCACTGTTAGTGCTGCCGTTGTCCGTCGTGATAATGGGGACAACGATGGTGCGAACAATGATGGTGCGAACGAAGCTGATTCCTATTCTCAACCGCCACTCCAAGATAAGTTATGTGGCCCGATCGGTTGTCAATTCCGCGTGCAAATTAGCGATGAAAAGGTCGAATACGGCACTCGTGATCCAGTGGAGGTATGGGGCAATGCTTTGGACGCGAAATGCAGTGACTTTAACTGCAAAAAGAATGATTTTCCCATCGATGATATGTGGGTAAGAGATGGTAGCAGAGGTAGGTGGGATATCATCATGCAAACGGAGGCCCATATCAAATTTGAAGATTCATTCGGCCTTAGTTCGGCGTTCGTGTTGGATAAGTTGAAAGTTATTATGAAAGAAGTATTGACTCAAGGAAGAGAGCAATGGACACAAACAGTGTCTAAGGACTATCCTCATCGGAGTGACTACGGAATTGTCCCTCCTGACGCTAAGTTGAAACTTGTCGCGCCCAAGGAGAAGGTGGAAGACCAGGTATTGTACAACGGCCCCAAGTGGATCCAACTCGAGTTCATCGGTGGTGCGAATAGCAATACCGGTTTCATTTACGGTCAAATTGTCGTTGATCCTCTAGTCGGCACTGGTAGTGGGGTGTGTAATGCTTTCAAAAAAGGGGAGCGTGCATTTGCTTCAATTCCGATTGTAGGCCTCGGGCTTGCTTCCATGGGCGTCATATGTGAATTAAGTAGCAGCTGATCGTAAGACTGTGTGATTGATTGTATAGTTTATAGTGTAATATGATAAAGTGCTTTAAAAATTAATGGAACATTCGTACAATTTGTCAATGTTAATAAGGTGCAGCGGGGTTTCGAGGAGATGTCACAAAATCTCTGCCCAAATAAAGATTGAGCTAATTGCAACAAAACGTACAGATCCGTTATGATGTTTAGTTTGATTAATGGTGAGTTCAGGTTTCCCTTCTCTTTGCGTAAAATACCCCGTGATGTCGTGGGTTATGTGCAAATACATTTCAGCCAATTCATGGTCCCACACTAATAGTGATTGGTCTCCGCCTATCAATGGTAACGGGTGCAGCGATGCTAACTGTCAATTTGGGGCGTGAATTGGCGATGAAAAGATCGAATACAGCAACTGGGATCCTTTGGTGGGATCCATTGAAGTCACAATTGCCAGCCTAACGAATTCCCCATTGATAATAATTAGGTTAGAGACGGCACAATCGATCGATGGGACTTTATCTTGTAAACGAAAGCTTACTTACAGTTTAAATTCGAGCGTAACGGATCGCCGCTAGCTTTAGAAAGATGAGAAATATCCTTAAAAAGGTGGTATGAAAAGGTAGAGAACGATAGACATAGACGATATGGACAGTTATCCCAAAGAGCTTACCGATGGCTACACCGACGACCATAACTTGTTCTGCTCGCAGTCGCTTGGAAATAACGATAGCATGCAATTGTACAACGGTCCCAAATGAACATAAACCGAAAAATGGCAAATGTGATACTTTTCGCAATAACTCACCAAGGACGTCTAAGCCGGCATTTTTGGATGGCTTCGTGCTGCTCTCGACATCATCCTCTACCCAATGACACGATGATACAGTTTAGCCCACTAAGTTGTGAAAGTTTTAATTGAAGAACTTTCGTGTAATTATGACGAAAATCTCAGATTGATGGAGATCGCAATCCACACGAATTCCATACATAAATGTCGTTGATGATAATGATAATTAACACATTTCGAGGTGGTGGTTGGTTTTAGGGGGAGGGTGGTGGAAGGAGCTATTGGTCACGTGCGCATTTCATCGCCTACCTAATCTGGTAGCGAAAACGACTCAACTGCTATACAAGTATTCACAAAAACCACATCCGCCGATATCTCCCACCATCAGTTACCAATTAGTAATAAGATTGCCTGCCGAGAAATACGCACCCTTCGATACTGTCCGAATATCCCCCCTTAGCCCATCGCCATTGTCCACCTCCATCTCCGATTGTGATCGTATCTCACCACCGCCAATCCTCAGACCTTTTTCCACATAATTCAAGAACTTGTAAACAACTCAAACCACTACCACACTAACTACACACGTTATACACATCATTTCCAATAGAACAAGCCCACTTTCCGGTGGAGTTGACGATGCCGGTGAGCTATTTACACAATTGGTTTTGTCGGGGATTTTGCGCGACATCGTATTAGCATTTGGCAACACAACGGCGATCGCTACTAACCCGCCCTCTTCTCCGACTCAGCCGTGCGGATGATGATAGACTAACTGCCGTCACTGAGATGAGCGAACAGGCACCGTCGTAAACCGGGGACAACAGATGCCGACCGTTTCGTGAAACCTAGTAAGCCACTTTTCCCCACCACCACCAAGTTATTCCGAAACGTCCTTGTCGTTTATGAAGCTGTCTATTGTCTTTGCCTTGCCCCCCACTTGGCATTTTTTTTTTATGAAAAAAAGTCCCTTTGGCAAAAAGGTCGAGGCGCATCTGCCGCTATCCGTTTTCGGCGACAAATTGCTCGACGCACCCGCACCCCGGCGAAATGGGTGTTTAAGAGGTGACGATGTCCCTCCTGCCCCGTTACCTATTACGGCGGTGTGATTTGACGAACAATATACCACTGGGGGAATCATGAGACTTCACCAATGGATCTGGGCCATGCTCCTGCTCATGGCAACGGTCAACGCCCTCAGTCTCATCGACTCCATCCTCGCTCTGAGATGTATCTACTATCTCAAAGACTTTGACTTTGGCTGCAATTCTACTGGCAACGGAGGCAAAGCCGTGGCTTGTCGTTGCAAAAATGATCTCTGGATTTCGCTGGCCATGGACTGTGTCCTGACCTACAACAAGTCCGAAAGTGAACGGAACCATGCTGTTCGTCACTTGAGACGTCGATGCTACGATAAGTCACAACACAAGTTGGACTATTCCAACGAATACATGGAGGAAAAATGGCAACAAAACCCGGTGAACCCACAAGCGCCAGAGGATCCCAAGGCTCCTGTTACTCAGGCCTTTCACGCTCAAGGTCCCAAATTCAAGTATTCTTCTGACACCTTCATCTCGTTAAAACGTCACACTCACAATTGTGATATGCTTGGATGGGGTTTCATCTTCTTTTGGGCCGCCGTCATCGTGGTTGGTGGGGTATTCCATTGGATTTTGGGAACGAAGCGGGTTCCCGCCTTTTGGAAACAACTCCAACGCAAACTGCTTCCTGGCCCTTATTTTAGGGAAGTGACGTTAGATATGTGGTTAATCTCCTTTGTCTTCTTCGTCTACACGGTGCTTGCTACTGCCATTGGCTACGGGGTTGTCATATTCCCCAACGTTTACATTGCTAACCGCAAGCTCTTGACGCTTGATCTCATTGGCTACCGTTCAGGGATCCTTTCGTTTGCTCTCTTGCCTCTTGTGTTTTTCTTTGGCATTCGTAATAACCCATTTGCCTTGGTTACGGGATGGCTGTACCCTCAATTCTCCTTCTTCCACAAGTACATGGCAGTATTGATGGTAATAGAGGCGATGATCCACACCGGGGTGTGGACAGGCTACGCCATTATTGATGGTGGCTACGAGCTGTGGGCTGCTGATGGTTACTGGCAATGGGGGATCGTTGGTACCGTATTGTGTACGGTATTGATCTTTGTCTCCATCCAGAAG
This sequence comes from Diutina pseudorugosa, assembly GCA_030580175.1. Lineage (NCBI taxonomy): Eukaryota > Fungi > Ascomycota > Pichiomycetes > Serinales > Debaryomycetaceae > Diutina > Diutina pseudorugosa. Next base: position 14,322 of record JAKTSL010000106.1, read on the forward strand.
ATTCGCGACCTCATGTACGAAGTGTTCCTCTTTGTCCACAAGTTGTTCAGTGCGTTGTTCATCGTGCTGATGTTATACCACGTCAAGCCCATGGGATGGATTGGCTGGGTATTATCGATGGCGGGGATCTGGGGGTTTGACGTGTTCTTCCGAGTATTCAGAATCCTTCTCAATGGTGGTTTCCATCGCGTCAAAGTGGAGATTGCCGAACACCGGGTGGTGCGGTTGGTGATCTCCAACTCTAACGTCAAGTACTTCCCTGGGTGCTACTGCTTTTTCTACTTCCTTAGCCCCAAATACGGGCTGATCTTACAATCGCACCCGTTCACCATGATCAAATCTCCGGTGGAAGAAGACGGTAATCTTGTGGTGTACTTCAAGGCTCGTGATGGGGTTACCAAGAGACTTTACTACGGTAACGATACCGAAGTATTGGCGTTTATTGAAGGTCCCTACGGTGAAATTGGCCCCGATACGTTCAAGCAAAAGTCTACTGCTCCCTTGGCTCTTCCTGAAGGGATGAAGCAACGTAATCTCATGTCGAAGCTGGACGAATCGTCGCTGGATAACGTTTCGGAAGAGTCAGCTACCGGTAATGTCACCGTGGGCTTAGCTGCGGGAATGGGGATTAGTGCCGTACTTCCCAAAATGTACCACTGTGGCGGTAAATCCAAGTTATACTGGGTAATTAATAGCGTTATCCACGTCAACTGGATCTATCGCGACTTGGAATGGTTAAGAGAACAAGGATGTTTTATTAAGATTATCGTTACCGATGAAGGAGTAACGGAAGCTGCCATTAACGAGCTTAAACCCTACTGTTCGCTGGTAGTGGTTGACCTTAAAGCGCGACCTCGCGTCGACGGGATTGTCCACTATAATGCCGATCGATTTGACCACGTTGATCTCGTGGTGTGTGGACCGGAGCACTTTAATTTCGCTGTCCGCGATGCTTTGGGACGAGGACTGTACCCTAATGTTGATATTCAATTGGAGAGTTTTGCGTGGTAATTGGTTAGAAAATAGTTTTGGGTCATATATATATATAATTAATTAATTGTACAAAGTCGTTAGTTTCATTTCAAGACGTTTTAATGGAGTTTGTTATACAGAGAGTCATCACAAGTTGAGCGGAAATTAGGGGAGAAAAAGGGTCAGTGTAAGTGGCCCTTGTAGTTGCCCACCATATAATCGATATGGACAAATGCCCGTTCCACCATTGGTAACGATTCAAGAGCGTATTGCAACAGCTCGGCAAGATCATGACAATCCTTAAAGTTAAGACGATACTTGTCAATGTCAAACACCACGTCGATTTCCACCACGAGCTTTTCCCCAAAATGGTACGTCTTCAACGCCGTGATCTTGTTGATGGGCTCGGCAAACCGGTAGGCTAAGTACAAAATGGTTTTATAGTCCTCAATGTCGGCAGCAGCACCACAGAGCTTCTGGATGTGTTCAATTGCCGTCAGTGACCACAGGACAATGACGTAGATGGAAAGACCAAACGCCCCCAACGGGTCAAGCCACCAGATATCGAACCAGTGACCTACCGCAGGCATGAGTAACAGGACAGTATTGAACACAATATCGGTCATAGCATCTTGGGCAAGTGCCTGAACACTCAGATTGGGGTTCAGGGCACACCACACCCAGCAGCCAAGTTTACAAACAATGGTGAACACCATGATGGCCATGGCGTCCTTGCCGATGGTAGCGGGGACTTTATGTTCGGGAGACGGCCAGAATAACCGTTTGGCGGCTTCCTGACCAACTTGGAAGAACAGAATGACAATAATCACCGAGAAGATAAGTACTCCCAACGGTTCAAGCCGCAGTCTCCCCACGGGGTACAAGTGCTGAATGCGCCAGTTCTTCTTCAGGGCCAATTTGTTGGCAACAAAAATGATGAATGTCGACAAGAAATCGAGTACGGAGTCGACAAGCGACGCTACCATTGAAATCGAGTTGGTAAGGAGAGCCACGACAATCTTACCAATGAGCAAGATGATATTGATGGCAAAGTTGACGATAATGGCAAGCACCACCGCCAGGTGTTCTTCCTTTTCGTTAAAGCCAAGGTAATGGTGAGCCAAGTTACCTCCTTCAGCATCCACCGGTAAAGGCGCTGCTTTAGTCCGTTTCCCCTTTTGTTGCAGCAGGTTCTTATCGCCTTCGGTATCTTCGTCATCCTGTTCAAACACCGGAGTCAAGTCCTCCTGAGTATCGTAGTTTTGCAAGGTATCATAATGGATATGGCCTTGGTCCAAGAAGTTATCGATCTCGACGTACCGGTCAATTAACGAGTTTTGCTCCAAGTAGTACTCGCGAGTGACCCGGGGCACTTCGTAGACATTACGAGTAAACTCTTGCCAGTCAGCGAGCCGCTTATAGTGACCAATGAGCTTTTGCGGCCGTAACACTGGTGGTTGCGAATAGATCAGCGCATCGTCCATAACAAACGAATCCTCATTGGTTTCAATGGCCAGCGGGTTCAGCACCGAGTAATGGTGCAGCAAGAGTCGTTGGAAGAGGGGTTTTGTCGGAGCCATGCTGGTAAGGTCAGTCGCCAGTCGCCGACGTTCGCCAGTGCCGCCGTAGCCGCCGTAGCCCGGATGACGATGATCCAGAGTGTCCAACTCTCGGTAGCGATAGCGACCGGTCAGCATATCCCGGTAGCGAGGCGCCAGATGGTCCCGGCGTTCTCTCAGCCGGTGGCGCTCGTCGTTATAGGTGGCTCCCAAGAGCCGGCTGCCCTCGGTATGGGCCCGGGCCGGAGGGTGGGAGTTTGTGTACGGTCCCAGGTATGTCTGGGGCTCTTCCCGATCGGTGGAGACCATGGTGGCGTCGAGTTAGCGGTCGATTGGTAGTGAACGTGGTTGAAGGCGTGGAGGCTTACCTCCGTGCGAAGTCGGCGATGCCCGATGAGTCGGAGGCGGGTCCCCGGGCGGAGCAAGGCTGAGGTCAATTATGGTAAAGTTATGGAGACAATTGTCGCTGGCATCAATGGTAGTGATTTAGAATCAATATCATGGTTCAGAAAACTTTTGTGGTCCGACACGCTGCTGGTGATCAGGCGATTTGAACCCTAACTATGGCCTTTGACTGAAGTCACGTGAGATGGTTACCCGGACCAGTCGCAGCGATGGACTACTTCATCGAAAAAAAAAAAAACTTTATTAAATTATTCAACTGAACATCATCTACTACAAAGCAAGCGGTAAGTCGATTCATTTCCAAAGGCCAGAATGATTAAAACCATTGATGTAACAAGTCTACTGAGAGTGTACATGCAGGACAAAAACAACAATAGGAATTCTTCGTTTATGACGTGACCCCCTTTTGACTCGACCATATGACTAACAACTTAAGGTATGTCCCAATTTATGCTCCTGACGATTTTGCTGATGAAACTTTCCACTTAATGTTCACGGTGACCCCTGAGCCATGAACAAACATGCATCACCATCTGACTCCAACATCGTTTCGTGCCCAACGGGTATACTAACGTAAGTATCTCCAAACGGTTTTAGGTGATGATAACCAAATTTTTCAGTTCTGCTTCTGACCAAAAATTTGTGAAGATAACCCTTATACCAAAGCTCATATCTGACAAAACCAGTGATACTAACAATCAAGAATTCAAGGTTTAGCAGGCTAAACTCGCCCCCCCAAATTTCCTCCAAATCCCAAACCCCGCAAATAGCTTCTTTCACTTCTTATCGCCGTCCCCTTTTACCACTAGTATATCGGTAGATGCATTTGACAAGACGACTCGTACCCAGGTTCGTCGTCATCGCTGTGGTGGTGGTGCTTATGGTGATGGCTTTAGTTGTGGTAGAACGCGCTAAAGTCATCGACCTTCAGGCCACGCTCGCAAAAGTGGTGCTGGCACCAGCTCCGGTTGCGGAGTTGGGTCCGGCGGTGGTTACGGAATTGCCTCCAATTATTGCCCTTGAGGATATAGCCTCGGCTCCCGTCACAGAGGTGACACCAAGGTTCTCGTCGTCGTTATCATCATCGACGGTGATACCCCAGGTGTCGTCTCTGTCCATGGCAGCGAGCCCGGCTTCGTCCCTGTCTTCCCCAGCATCATTTCCTCCAGTACAATTTGTTGCTCCTCGTCTCGCCAACAACACCATCCACATGTATGGCGACGGTCGGTGCTCGGTAGATAACATCCATATCCAAGTAGGTCCCCCTACCGACGTCGACGAGCTGATTCCTGATATCCTCATGGCGTGGAAGCAAGAAAACTCCACCTACTTCCACGACGTGATGGTATTAGTCGATAAGTCACACGATCTCGACGCCCAGTTAAGTGATGGCACCGTGTCCCAGCACTGGTACCGGTTTGCCGGACTGCTGGTATGGCTCGAGGAGTTCCAGGTCCACATGATGATTCTGCGGCTCATTTACACCCCGAAAGGTGATAAGCAAAAGCCGCTTTTTTCATTGATGTTGGTCCACTTGTACGATGCCAATTGGACGCCCGTAGAGACAACGTTATCGGTACCTGATGGTAACGGCAATCGCCACGATCAACGGTTTCCCCACGTAATGCCGATCCCGTTCTATCATGACGTCACCAAACAATACCGACACTACTACGGACCAGAAGATCCCCGAATCCTAATGGTCAACAATGAACTTGGACACCAGGAACCGATGGTGGTGTTTAACATGTACACTCGCGATTTTGCCTTTGACAAAGCTCACAGTACTCTCGAGTACTACCGAGCCATGTATGTGGCCTGGCCCTGGCAACACCAAACGGGTAAAGGTGACACTGATGGCCACCACTCCAACTTTGGCGATTATACTCGTACTAGTCGACTCACGCTAGAAGGCCAACACCCCAATGAAAAGGAAAAGAATTGGACTCCATTCATTGACGGTAATAACTCACTGGTGTACTTTGTGTACCGTTGGGATCAATTTGAGGTGGTGGAATGTCCTTTGGGGACCCGCGATCTCACTAAGGATTATACCTTGTGCAACTTTATCCAAACGGCAGATGATGTTACTGCTAAAGTAGGAGCGTTACGTGGCGGTACCGAACTTGTAAGCTTTGCCAGCCTTGGCTACTCCAACACGCCAGGTTGGTTTAGTATTGCTCGAGCTCACTTGGAAAACTGTGGGTGTTCTCCCGATATGTACCGTCCCAATGTGGTGATCATGGACCGAGACGATAACGGAAAACTCTATCTTCGAGCAATGCTGGGATTTGCCGACTGGAACATTCCCGTGGGAGGATTCTATAACGACAATGCCTTTTGTGGCGAATTACTGGTACTTATTCCCAATGGCCTTAGTCGCTACCATCGCGACACGGACTTGATGGAAATTACTTACTCCGTTGCTGATAAAACCGTGCTGAGAATTGCACTTCAGGGTTTAGTGAGCCAGCTTGCAGCTTACGGAAGTGGCGGAGACGTGTTGACTTGCGGCATGAGAGACCTGGAGCAATACTGTGAAGCCCATGGAAAAAAGTATGGTGGCAAGGGACTGAAGTAACCCAAAAGACAATTTTATCAACATCAACATTTTACTTAATCATCACCATTTGTATTATTATCATGATTTAGACATTGCATTTCTTTACAAGTTTTCCATACACGGTTAGGACGTAATGGTGATTAAATTGCGGTAGCAAATTTCACCGGGGTTTTCTCGAGCAAACAACGTAATCTTCAGCAACGGTACTCATCTACGTAAGGCTCGGAGGTTAGAGGACCTAGTTCAAGCTGGCTTAAAGTGCCAAGACTTCCTCCACGCCTCGAGCCGTATTTGTAAGCTTATACTGGTAGAAGCTTCGATCTCGGAATAACGCACATCTGTCGGCGTAATTACGGTTTTCCCGGTTACGCAATTCAATAGGATCGGACACAGGTACACAACCCCAAACAACCTCACTTCTTACGGAAGCACTATTTACGTGATGAAAACCAAACGTTGCTTTTCATGTCAACAGAAACGAACTTTTCACCGAGTTAATCCGAACGGTTAGATGTCGATGACCATGCGGTATGACATGGGGTGGGTCAACATCGTGATGGGCGATGGTGCGATTTGTAAGCACGGCAGCAATAGACGCAACCCGCAACCGGTCCGACTAACACATATATATACAGATGCCGATGGCTATCAACTACCCAAGAATCTTCCAGCATGTCTGCTAACACTCCCATCAACACTGCGTCCGAAGTCGACTTCTTCTTACCGGCTCCGGAAAGACAAACGGGGACTGCTGTCCAGCCCAAGGACGGTAAAGCCCTTCCCAAGGTATTCCAACCCATTGACATCAAGGGCGTCCACTATGCCAACCGTATTGGGGTGTCGCCCATGTGTATGTACTCTGGGGTTGATGGCAAGATGACTCCGTACCATTTGATCCACTACGGAGCGTTCCCATCTCGCGGGGCTTTCCCCATTGTTGAAGCGACCCTGGTATCCCCTGAAGGAAGATTATCGCCGCTGGATCTTGGTATTTGGAATGACGAACAGGCCGAGTCGTTCCGTCCCGTGGTCGATTATGCTCACGCTCAAAAACAACTCATTGGTATCCAAATTGCCCATGGGGGTCGTAAATCGTCGGGACAACCTCCGTTCATTCACTTGGAACAAGTGTGTGACGAGCTGGTCGGGGGGTGGCCGCTGAAGATTGTGGCTCCGCTGGCAGAGCCTTTCCGCAAGCACGGTAACTTGCCCACTCCCAACGAATTGACCAAGGACGACATCAAACGGATCGTCAAGCAATTCGGTGATGCTGCTAAGCGAGCCGTGAATGTTGGTTTTGACTTTATTGAGATCCACGGGGCTCACGGCTACCTCATTAATGAGTTCATGTCGTCGACGTCGAACCACCGTTCGGACGAATACGGGGGCTCGTTTGACAACCGCATTCGCTTCCTTCTCGAAGTGATTGACTCCGTCAGACAAGCGCTTGGTGATAAGGTGGATAAGGTGCCGATCTGGCTCAGAATCTCGGCCCTGGAAAACTCTCCCGAACCGGGTGCATGGACCATCGACGACTCGGTAGAGTTGGCTAAGCTCATCGCCGATAAGATCGATGTGCTTGACACGTCGCTGGGTGGTAACAACTCGGTACAATTCCGTCGCTCCGACCACGTTAATGAGGAACACTTACCCATCCACGTGCCGTTGGCTCGGGCGGTGAAGAAAGCCCTTGGTGATAAGTTGCTCGTGTCGTGTGTGGGTGATTTGAACGATGGTGAACAGGTTAACAGTTTCCTCGAACAGGGATGGTTTGACTTTGCCTTGGTGGGTCAACAATTCTTGGAAAACCCGGGGTTGGCGATCGACTGGGCCGACAAGCTTGGCGTGCAAATTGAGATTGCTCCTCAATACACTTGGGGCAAATACACCAATGTTAGCCAGATTGTTGAGTTGATCCAGCGGGCGGAAGCGGCTGAAAAGGCTGAAAACGGGAAGGCGTAAATCATAGAACGGTTACATAGACTAATGGTGGCAAGTGGCTTTTAATTAACAACGAATAGACAAACATAAAGATAGTTAATTGACTTAAGTGTATTTTGTAGTCCAAATATCATCCTCTAGTCGTTACAGTCTAGTCCTTATATGCTATTCAGAGTGTAGTAAGTTTATCTAAAAAATTAGTTGAAAATTGCAGTGAGAAATTGAACTTTATATGGCTGACAATATTCTCGCCTAGTCATTATCATGACTTATCCTAAAATCAAACTGAATTGCCTCTTTTTATCAAGTCTCTGTAGTTGTCGTTTATGTGTTTATCAGTTACGGTGCGACGCGGTCGCATCGATCGTATGGCACCCCAAGAATGGAAGGTGACCAAGCAGGTCAAGCGAGTCCCCAGACGACGGGCGGTGCTTTCACCATCATCACTTGAGCTGCTCACCAAGCTCATGCACATTGCCCTTAACGATACCGTCCGCAAGAAGAATTCGGACGATACCCAAGCCATCATCGATCTGATTCTGTCAACATGGATGGGGCCAAATCCCCAGCTGTTTATCTCTCGAGTGGCCAAGACTCCCGTGCCATCATTGGTACAGCGGGTTAAGTACGACGTGCTTAACTTTGATGACCAGCTTTACCATCGGGATCGACTTGAACGATACATTAGTGAATTGCTTCCATCGTTGCTTAAACTCGACGCCGTGTTTACTCAAGAGAAAATGGTGTATACCAATCATGAGCTGGCACTTCGGGAATTACAAGCAAATCTCCCAGGGCTGACAGAACGTATTGTTGAGCAAACTCAAAAGATTCGGGAGAAGCTCAATCTTACTCCCGGTACCAAGGAAAAGGTGTCGACATATGTGACTGAAAACGATAACGATGACGACACTGGTCTCGTTAATGTACCATCTGACAAGCGGGTGGATGCTGTGGTGGACCGAGTAGAGACAGCGCTAGCCAAACACCAACGACTCGCTGACCTTGCTGAGCGAGTAGAAACAATCAAGAATTTGGTGAAGAGGTAATGCTGGCATCTCTTCACCATTGACAGACTAACACTGCATTGTATTGATATGTAATAATTTAATTCAATTAACTAATTTGTCTTCAACTCAGGGGTAATGTAGTTCTTTGAGTTTATCCGTGTTATCCGATCTTCCTACCATACTTGACTACTCTAAGCTAATGAAGACCACCGCTAGAGTCATAGTATTCATTCCGTTCCATGTTAGGTTTATAAGTCACTTGCTTGACATGCTAAATGACTGGAGAGAGCCGTATAGGTGATGATGGATTAAAGGTCGATTACTACCAAATTTTACACCAAAAAAATCGCTACAAATAGGCTTTTCGGCATCTACCAGTCATGTAGTCCATGAATCAGGCCAAATAAATTTTCATGATTTTTTTCGATGTTTGACATCGACGGCTGGGGTTTGGGGTTTTCAAGGACCATCGCGCCTAACCATAAATTATGAATTGATGAAGAATGCACCATCAAAAGCGGTAAATGGAAATCTGAAACAACTTTTACATTCAAAACGTCTCTATCTTCATAGTAAATGCCTAATAAGCCCAAATTTTGAAAACTTCTTGATTCAGATCTCATGCGATCTGACGTTTTTTGAGTTGTCCATTTTGCGATTTATTCAGTCGGGTTAAGGGTTTACAGAAACCAAAGCCATCTAGCAAGAAGCCGGAAATTTGCTCTATAAAACCCAAGTTTCGCTTTTTTTCATTTGTTGGTAACGAGCTCGTTATTGCACAGAATGCGTGTTTTTGGTGCGACCAACCCCTGGGCCCAATGGGCCAAAATCGACAAAATCGACAAGTTCCGTCAAATTCCGTCAAACTTTGTCTAGGTGAAAAGATCACCCGTTTAAACATAGTAAGCCATCTTTGAGTCGCTACCAGGTAGCGTAAACCGTACTTCTCCTTGCAATACGCGGGGACAGTGTAAGACAAGGGTACTGGATAATCAACCCATTTAGTGACGGTGGCTGCTTTCATTCAATTCATAAATGTTACAGAAGTAGTAGAAACCGTAATTGAAAGTGCCAGCAATCCGGTATTGTCTCCCTTCATGAACTTTTGAGTCTCATAGTCTCGTCGTGAATGGTTGATTGAAGCAAAAATATCACTGTTCAAGTATTGAGTTACCATCTGTTGATAACAATAGTCTCTATATGAGGTTGACGAAATTGATCTGGTTCAAAGAGTCTAATTTAATCCTACAGTCCCGCAAAGTCGTACTCACTAAATGTATCGACAACCAGGGAATGACAATTGCCAACCCTGCATCAACCAATTGACCCAGTTAAGTCAATCACTAAATTACAACATAAGCATTGACTCTATATTTTAGCCCATAGCCTTTGTCCCACCTTAATTTGTCTCACGATAACCCTACTGGCTTCGTTTGCCTTATCAAGCCGCACACCCAACTCGCACCAGCACACCAACCACCCACCCACACACGTTCAACCATGAGTTCCGAAGCCATGAGCAAGCGGCGGCTCATAGCCACGATCGCCGAGGAAGACACGGTGACAGGGCTTTTGCTTGCTGGTACAGGGGAAGTCAAGAACGGCGAGCTGAACTTCCTCACCGTGATCCCCGGCAAGACCACCCTTGACCAAATCGAAGACGCTTTCGACAAGTTTACCACCGAACGCGACGACATTGCCATTCTTTTGATTAATCAGCACTTGGCCGATCAGATCCGCTACAAGGTGGACTCGTTTTCCAACGCCTTCCCCGCCATTCTCGAGATCCCGTCCAAGGACCATCCTTACGACCCGGAAAAGGACTCGATTCTCAAGAAGGTCCGTCGGTTGTTTGGCGAGTAAAAATAAGTATATATATACACCGTGTGTTTTAGTCCATACATAATCATTACCACTACTTCTTCCCCTTCTTTTTGTTCTTCTTCTTCTTGCCTCCGGCCGCAGGCGTAACAGTGGCTCCGATATCGGCACTGTCGTCGGCAGCGTCGGGAGCGTCGGGAGTGTCGGCACCGCTTCCGTCAGAGTCGCCAGTCGCTGCTGGTACTGGTTCAACACGAGGCGGAACACTTTCGGCAGCAGCAAGCTCAGCAGTAGTGGCAGCGTCGGCTTCGGGAATCGACGCCGTCGACGCCAAGTCGATATCAACAAGCGACGGCGATGACGGCACGGCGGGAGCATCGCCAATGATGTCGAGTAACAGCTTTTGCTTGGGCGAGGTCAGGGGAGCGGTGTCGTTGCCGTTGGCCACTACCGGTTCCGTAAGGTTTACTGAAGCGTTAGCGGGATGATCCAGCGAGGAGGTGTCCTGAAGCGTCGTCAGTTCGGCTTTAGGTTGTTCCAGGGTTTCAGTAGTGGATTGGGGTTCATCCTTGGTAGCGGTTTCACCGTTAAACTTTTGTTCGGCCTCTTCTTTGAGGTGATCAAGCTTCTCTTCAAAGTCTTCCTTGAGTTCCTTGAGCTCCTCCTTTAACCCTTCTTTATGTTCCACCTTCAGGTCTTCCTCAACGGTTTCCATAGGTTCGGGATGGAGTTCCTTTGGTTCGTCATTCAGCTCCAGAGGCCTGGTGGCATCATCGGTCGGTTGTTTGGTATTGGATTTCTCTTCAGTATCAGGCTTGGGCTCTTCATTGGGTTCAACCTTGAATTGTTCGGTTTCTTCCTGGAGTTCCTTTTTAAGTTCTTCCTTGGATTCCTCCTTGGGTTCCTCCTTGGGTTCCTCCTTGGGTTCCTCCTTGGGTTCCTCCTTGGGTTCCTCCTTGAGCTCTTCCTTGGTTTCTTCCTTGGTTTGTTCAGTTTCCACATTGGGTTCTTCCTGAAGCGATTCCTTGGGTTCCTCCTTGGGTTCATCAGTAGATTCTTCCTTGGGTTCTTCCTTGGGTTCTTCCTTGGTAGCTTCGGGTTCCTCAGAGGGGGTAGGCTCGGTAGTGGTTTCCTTCAGAGCACCCACTGGCAGCGGCAGTTCGACGTTAATCTGAGGCACCGTCGAAGGTTCAGTGACATTCACCTTCAGACTGGTAGCCGACGCATCTTCACCCCAGTAGTTCTTGGAGAAAATCTCCGGTAACGAACAGTCATTGACGTAGAACTGTCTCACACCCACGATACGGCGTTCGCGTTCACAGGCCTTGAGCCATTCAGGACGGACAATGGGGATGTTCATTTCCTGAGCCTTGATGTACTCTTCGTTGTCCTTATTCTCTCGCGTGCAAATAAAGTGAGTGGTGTCGACCTTAATCAGGTCTTGGGGCGGGTGAGCTCCCATATTGGCGAGAGTGGCGACAATGTCTTCGCGAGTAAACGGTTCGTTAGCGGCAAAGTCGCCAAGACACACGGTGATCCCACTGAGATCAGTCATCTTATGGGTATGGACGGTGATGACGTCAGAGGTATAGGTACCAGCAGTAGTATCAAGGCGCAACTGGAAGGTGAATTCCTTATCGAACTGGAGCCCCGAAAGCTTGGTGGTTTTGTTGGTCAACGGCTGGGGGATTGCTCCCAATTTCTTGCCGTCCTTGAAGAGAATCAAGTTTTTCAACGTGGCCGTACCCAAGTCAAGGGGATCCCATTCCAACACGATGAGAGTCTGGGTGACGTTCTTTACTCGAAGCACGGGAGGCTGAGGAAGAGCAGTACCAAAGGTATCGAGGATTTCGTCCTGGAGGTCGAGGAACTGTTTGTGTTCTTCGGTTTCCGTGGCCAAGTCCTGGTCACACTTGATCTTGACGATCAGCCCCGCCTTGACGCCGTTGGGCAAGAGAATGGTGGGGAACTCGATGAGATGGTGATCTTTGGTGAGCAACAACGCCAACGAGGCGTCGAGCTTACCCACGGTAAGCGATACTTCCACCATGGTTGTGTGTCGTGTTTCCTGATAATTATGCAGGAGCGCGCTCTGGGTAGGCGGTGCTCGGTAGCAGCCATCAACTCTTGCCGACTACGAGTAGGATTATTATGGACTGTTCGTAGCGATTGACTAGGATTGATTAATGAGTGATCTACTGTTGATTTTACAATTGATTGAACTTGAAATTTTGTGGCGTTGAAGTTGTTGCTTGTCGTGGTGTCGAGACTATTAGGGTGAGCGCGTAGTAGGGGTTGTGAGTGGAGATGAGTGGCGTTTGTAACCTGTTTTTATCAAAGTGAGAATCATTTACGTGTTCTATGATGGTTTACGAGTTTGTCATGACGAGTTACCCTTAAGATTTTGCCGAATTCAAGTTTAAACCGACCCTAACTGGGCCACCTTGTACAACGAGCAAACCAACCAGATCGAGCTCTTGGACTTTGATAAAGCCTGGCTTCTTGACCAGGCTCGAACTTAAGAAAACGATTGAGTACTACGTCGACTCGGTGATGGTGAAGCGTTCTCTTCAAGCAATCACCACGGCCACAGCTTTGATTTCAGCAACCAGACCATCATTGACCGGGTATGGTCGAACATCGGTGTAATGCTCAACGAACGGTTGACGCCGCCGCCGGAAGAGACCCTACTCTTTACACCGAGAATTACTGGGAGTAAGGAGTAAACAGACGGTTCATGTCACGACACTTCTCAGTTAGGCATCACCCACCTCATCCCAAGCTTACAGCTTATCCCTACCTTATCGTCGAGCCCAATGGTTCAACTTATTGTGGACCTCACATCTACAGGTATATCCTCTGTATGATGGCATTGAAAGTCACCAAGAGCCGCCATCAAGCCCAAACCTATTTGATTTCATTTCAAAGTGATGCAGAATCGCGTAGTTACGTTTACTACCGGTTAACTTGTCACCACAAGTGAGTAAACACGTTTACGTATATTATTATCATGATCAAACGGCACTTTAACCATGGCACGAAAGGCATCCACGGTACCAATGAGCAAAAGACACCGTGCCCACGTTGGGACCGGTCCGCCTGCTACTGCTAACAATGTCGAGGGCGGCAGGGCCGCTTGTGGTGGATATCTTTACGGCCTTCGCAACCCAAACTAAATGGTGAATTTTAACGGCAATAGCCAAGCCTAATGTGGCCACTTGGGGTACTCATTGTGGTCTACAAACGCGTGGCTATCTTTTGAGCCAATGTTCAAAAAATTGATGAGTTTGATGGTTATCGATGGATGAGCTGGAAGATGGGTTGGCGATGAAATTTGACTCTGCCACGGCGAAAGGTTGACTCGGGTGCGAAACCCCAAAACTTACGCTGACCCCGCGTATTGCGAGAAAAATCACGGTTTACGCCGCCCGGTAGGGACTTTGAGATGGCCTACTATGTTTTAGCCGGTGGCCTTTTCGTCTAGACAAAGTTTGACGGAATTTGACGGAACTTGTCGATTTTGGCCCAAATGGCCTAGGGGTTGGTCGCACCAAAAACACGGAAACTGTGCAATAGCGAGCTCAATACCGATAAAAGCAGAAAAAGCAATACTAGGGTTTTGTAGAGCAAACTGTCGGCTTCTTGCTGGATGGCTTTGATTTCTGTAAACCTTTGACCGGACTGAATAAATCGCAAAAATGACGACTCAAAAAACGTCAGATCGCATGAGATCGGATTCAAAAATTCTCGAAATTGAGGCTTATCAGCCATTCACTATAAAGATAGAGACGTGCTAAATGTAACGGTTATTTCAGATTTCTGTTTACCTCTTTCAATGGTGCATTTTTCGTCAATTATTTGAGGTTAATTCATATACGGTTAGGCGCGATGATCCGAGCAAACCCCAAACCCCAGCCGTCGATGTCAAACATCAAAAAAAATCATGAAATTTTTTTTGCTACGATTTATGGTCTACATGACTGGTAGACACCAGTAGGCCTATTTGTGGCGATTTTTTTGGTGTAAAGTTTTGTGATTATCGACCTATAACCCACTACAACGTGTACTGCTCTAACCAGTCGATTAGCATGTCAAGCACGTAACTGATGTGTCCAACAAGAAATGGTCCGAACTCTACGGGTTTGTTATGATAATGTGGACATAAATTTGAACACAGTTTATTGAATTGGGGTGCATTTGTGGAGTTGATGACTTCCGCCAATTGACCAAACGGCGAGTCAATTCAAGTAGTGGGACTTGTTGCGTTGATAACTTTATTGTTCATCGGAAGACGGGTATTGATGAGATTCGGAGATAGTTATCCATGAGCCCGAAAATCAGGTGAATTAGAGATTAGCTTCATTATGGACACTTCCATTTCAAGTAATTTGGCATTGATAACGGCAACAAGCAAGAAAAAGTAATCTTTTTGTTTGATAATAATCCAAAGCTGCTCTAGCAATAGGATCTTTTGTTACTTCGCTATTTTTGTCTCGTAATTAGTAGCAACTTTGGTTGTTTCAAACAGTCATGTCAGGCTACTTGACAAGTGTTGCTGATTATGGATGACAAAGTGAGGATCCAAGAATGCCAGAGCTCAGGACGAGTCATAAAGTGGCTTTTGATGATTTCTGTGATGCTAGCCTAGCGTTTCGAGTGTGAACAAGTTCGAGAAGATGTCTTTATAAGACTTAAACAAAACTTCAAGACAATTATTCAAAGTCGAAAGAAAAACTATGTGAAAATTGATCTTGGGATTTCAATTAGTCCTCTATTCAATTATCTTTCATTTGATGTGTTTGTGTGGAAGATACTGTTTGACCCTTAAACACATCGAAGCAAACCAGAATCGGTTCAAGTACACTTACTTGACACTTTCAAGATGGTGACAATGAAGACATCAACCTTGAAATCGAGTAAACAGCCGTGGTCGTGAGATTAGGACGGACACTATAGAATAGATATGATAAAACCATGAGATATATCCCCATGAATAAATGTAAAATGATCAAGGCTACCGTGAGGCCATAAGGCCCATTACACAGTGTCGACTACGGTGGCGACAAGGCACGTTGTTTGGGTAAAAGTCGGTGGGTCATAAATTCCGTCAACGGAGGCGGACCGCCGAAGGGCTAATAGTACAAGGTTAAATAATCCCCATGTCTCGTAAATCGTCATTGATCTCGTCGGGCGACGCCTGGCGCAACAAGAGCTCGGGGGGCACGCGGTCTCCCGCTGTGTCCAGCACCGCCACGGGGAACCCGGAAAACTCGACCAAGCCGTTGAGCACGCCGAGCTGGTGATTGAGCACGTTGCGCTGGTGGACGAGGCGGGCCACCTGCGCCTGCTTCAACCCCCGTTTTGTTGCCAGCGGCATCTCGACCTCGTCGGTCCCGGGTCCGGCCGGGATCGCCAGCGGAAGGGCGGTGTAGTTGAAGTTTTCCACTAGTTGGTCCAACAGGTTGCGCTCCTTGTTGATCTTATACCACAACAGCGTCGTCTCGGTGACCCTTGTATTCTTGGCCTCCATCACTTGGCGCAAAAAGTTCTGGTGGATCAGCGTCCGCGTTGCTACCGTCTCGCGGTCAATACACCGTAGCCGGTACAGCAAGTTCAGGTTGGCAAGCTTGACGTTATCCTGATAGAACTGATTTATCTTAAAGTAGATCTTCAGGAGCTCGGGGTGCAGGCCTTCGAGACAAAGCTGGAGCTCGCGCTCCAATAACAGCAACTTATCGCGGTAGAGCTTATCCCGAAGCTCGGCAAACTGTTCCTCAATGGCGATCAAATCGATGATGGCCAACTTGCGCTGTTGGTTGAGGTCGACGCTACCTTCGTCGTCGTCGTCGGCAACGTCATTATCCTCATTATCACCATCTTCGTTATCTTCGTCATCAGCTTCCTGGTGAGTAACATCGGGTGATGCCAGCGCCAATGGCGACGGCGCCCCATTATCACCATCGTCACCTTCGTCACCATCATCGCCATCATCACCAGCATCAGCAACGTTGCCTTCGTCTTCCTCGTCATCATCATTGACGTTATTGGTGGTATTGGTGGCTGGACGCTTAGCTTGAGGAGGCGAGGTTGGGGCACGGCCATTGGCTTGTGGCAGCGGCAGTCGCGGTCGTTTCGGGGGAGGAGACACGTTATCGTCGTCATTGGCGGCAGTGGTATCGAGACGACGTTTGCCCGGAGCCGCCATGAACTCCTCGACGTCCAGGTTGTGTTCGTCCATGGTGGGGAGCACGGTGATCTTGGAAAGCACCTGGAGATCAGTCTCAGTACGTCCAGGCTCGGTGGAGGTGGAGGTGTTGGCAAAGAAGTCCATCTTGTCGGTTTCGGCCTCGGAGTCAGCGGCGATTTCCAGAAGCTCCAGCAGGACGTCCGAGGGCAAGAGCGGGGTGTGGCCGGGCTCGAACGGTGGCGGCAGCACCGCAATGTCGGTCAACGGCAGCTCCTTGGCCGTGAGGTTGGCGTTGTCCTCGGACACCAGGCTCGTTCGAAGCTTGGGGTTGACGTCGGTCACGCTCATCGGGACGGGCGACCAGGGGGTGTAGACGCGTACAAGAACACACGAACGGTGTGATTGGAAGTAAGCGGAAACACGGGCGTTTAAGCCTTAGCGGTCGGGGTAAACGGCGAAAGCGGAGCGACGAGAGAAGAGGGTGTTGGGTGTCGAGGAAATTTGGGAGTGAATAATTGTTCGGGGCCTCGCGCCGACTGTGTGCAGGCTCGCAGCGCCGGGCCGATGATTGACTATCGGTGGTGCCGACACTGCCGGTGCCGGTAATGACGGTAGTTATTTCCGACAAAAATGCGCGACTGCATCCCCCCCCTCTGCTGCCGCTCTGCGCTGCCCCAACCTCATCGCAGCTTGAGAGCCGTCTGTCCTACCCCATCCGGCATCCCACCCCATTTGATCGATATACCTTCTGGAGAACTTGTGAAGCTCACAATGTCGACATTTGCCAATCTCTTTGAAGGGGCCACTGACTCCCTGGTGGATAAGCTTTTCTCCAACGCCGCCGATGGGCCCGTGAGTCGAAGTCAGCTCCGTCACACTCGGTCGGTTGTTAAGGTGCCGCCTCCCACCAAGGACGAAGACAGTAATGACAGTGAAGACAGTGAAGAAGATGACAGTGAAGATGACAGTGATGACAATGACGAAGAAGATGAAGAAGAAGATGAGGAAGACAAGGAAGTGGAACTGAAGCCGGTGAAGCTGGCAAAGCTGACGAAATCAAAGGACGATTTCGAAAACCTTGAAAGAGAATACTTTGAAAAAGCATTAAGAACCACCAAGGCCGAAGCCGAAGCTGAAGCCAAGGCTGAAGCTGAAGCCGAAGCTAAAGAACAACAAGAAGACAAAGAAGACGATGAAGATGAATCGGAAGAAACTGAAGATAAGGACGATGGTGATGCTGAAGGCGACGAAAAGAAGGAAGGGGAAACCACTGACACCACTGACAAACCTGCTAGTGAAGCCGCCAAACAAGTGGACTTAAAGGAAGCCGAACTCGACAAGGCCGAACGCACGGTGTTCGTCGGTAACGTCCCCATCAAGGTTGCCACCACCAAGCTGCTTGAACGTCAATTCAAGCGGCTTTTCAGCTCGTTTGGCCCCGTGGAATCAGTACGGTTTCGGTCGATCCTGTTTGACCAACCCATCCCGAGAAAGCTTGCCTTTGCCGCCAAAGCCATCCACCAGGAACGGGACTCAGCTAATGCTTATGTTGTCTTTACCGAAAAGGGAGCGCTGCGGCTGGCAGTAGGTCTTAACGGTACCTTCTTTGAGGGGTGCCATTTGAGAGTGGACCACGTGGCTCACCCGCTGCCCAAGGTAAACAAGCGCCTGGTGTTTGTTGGTAACTTGGACTACGTGGAACAGGAAGAACTGTTGTGGTGGTACTTTAACATGCTCACCGACGATGACGTCGAGCTGGTGCGGATCATTCGGGATGCTGCCACCAATGTCGGTAAGGGGTTTGCCTACGTGCAATTCAAGGACACGGTGCTGGTAAACAAAGCGTTGGCGGCTCACGACAAGCCGTTGGAGTACTCGCTGGGGAAGAAGGGACGCAAGTTGCGGATCGTGCGGACGCTGATCCGGGCCAAGCCGCTGTTGTGGTCGCCCAACCACGTGGAAAACATCAAGAAGAGCCAGCGCAAACTCCCACTTACCGATAAGCAAAAGACCAAGCTTGGGCGGGCGCAGCTGATCCTCGGTAAGAGTGATCGCAGCACCGCGGGTTCCATCAAGGTCATCGAAGGGGAACGGGCTCTGAAAGGGGACAAGGTTCAGGGTATTAAGGGGCTTAAGGGTCGGGTGAAGAAGGTGCGGATCCGTGACCGGCTGACCAAGTATAAGGAAGCCAAGGCTGAGGCGTTGGCGGATATGAAGGTGGCTAAAGGTGGGGAAAAGGTGCAAGCCAAGAAGATCAAGCCGGCCAAGACTGACAAGGCTGACGATACCAAATCGCTGGATAAGCTGGACAAGTCGTCGGACAAGTCGGACAAGTCATCGGACAAGAAGCGGTCCAAGTCCAAGTCGAGTGATAAGAGCGACAAGTCCGATAAACGCGACAAATCCGAAAAGCGCGACAAGTCCGACAAGCGGGATAAGTCCGATAAGCGGGATCGCTCCGACAAACGGGACAAGTCGTCCAAGGCTGACAAATCCGAAAAGACTGATAAGCCGGTTGAGAAACGGGAAAAGAAGCCTCGCTGGACTCAATCGGATAAGGATGCTCGTGACAAGAAGCGTCGCAGAGAAGGTGACGACAAACCGGCCAAGAAGCAAAAGCAATGATAAATGTCCCAGCTTAGCACAATTTACAATACACGCAACAATTTTCGGATTTCACGTAGAGGAAGAGTCAAAACTACGTTTTGAAGTGGTAGTTCTCGCATAACCATCATGATTGAACCTAAACCCAACCGTATCCTCGCCACACCCTTGTAGTTACACGGCCGTGTTTGACTCGGGAAGCTGACTCCGACCCATGCCACCAAACCGATAGGCCACCCCTACTCACCATAACCAACCATCACCAACCATCACCAATGTATATCTACTGTAATAAAACTGTCTGTATCTTTTATCATTTCAGTAAGAGTTTAGATATTTGTTGTAATGTGTTTTGGCCGGTATCGGCGCTAATCTCGTTATCGCCGATCAACATTTACACTACCGTCGGTGATGCCGAAGCGAAGTACGGCCACAGTTGCCACGTTCCATCACACAACCACCAAAAGTGTGTGACTCCGGTTGCGGCATGACGTCGCCCTTCACAGGGGGACCCTTAGAACCCTGTCATCTAAGTCCCATAACGGTAAACTCGGGACAGCCCTGTCGGAGTGCGGCTTCGGTGCCGCGCTCCGTAGAGGCACCAATCGAGGCGATGCGGGGGAAATAGGTGCTAGAACCATTGTCCTTTTGGGTTATAAATAGCGGTCAATTTGCCCTCGAGAAAAATGACTGGTCAGTTAACCTCAACCGCAATGTCTCCCGATATCACCAACAAAGTCGACAACTTGAAGCTCGCCTCGCTGAACCCGGTGCTGGAAGCCACTCTCGCCCAATGGACGGAGCTGGTGGCTAGCGACGCTAAGAACCGAGTGGTGCAACACCTGTTCAACAAGAACCCGTTCTTTGATGTCGTCAACACTGAGTATGTCAACGATAAGCGGGACCAGTACTTGTTCAACCACGAAGTGGAAGTGGTGGGGCTGAACAAGTTTGCCAACAACCAGAAGCTGAGTGGCCGCTGCTGGATCTTCAGTGCCTGCAACGTGTTGCGGACTCGAGTGATGAACAAGTACAACATTGCCGACGACAAGTTCCAGTTGTCGCAGCTGTACTTTTACTTTTACGACAAGCTCGAAAAGGCCAACACCTTCTTGGAGAATGTCATTGCCACCGCCGACCAGGACGTCGAGGACTTGTACGTCAAGTACATCTTCCAGACTCCCATTAACGATGGTGGTCAGTGGGATATGGTGGTTAATCTTGTCAACAAGTACGGAGCTGTTCCCGTGGAACACTTCCCCGATAATGCCCAACTGACGGCGCTGTCCCCTCTCAACTATCTCATCAGTGAAAAGCTCCGGGAGTTCGGGCTCAAGTTGCGGGAATTGATCAAGACTAACGGTAGCGTCGACAAGGCTCGCAAGGAGATGATCGCCGAGATCCACACCATCTTGACGTTGACGTTGGGCAAGCCGCCGCTCCCCCTGGAAGAGTTTGCCTGGGAATTTATTGACAAGGACAAGAAGTACCACCGGTTTGTGGAGACTCCCAAGTCCTACGCTGCTAACCACCTTGACTTTGACGTTAACCAGTACTTCTCGTTGATCAACGATCCTCGTAACCTGTACAAGCAATTGTTCACTGTCGACAAGCTTAACAACGTCGTTGATGGCAAGCCCGTCGAATACGTTAACGTGGAGATTGACGAGATCAAGCGGGTGGCCATTGCCATGATCAAGAACAACGAACCCATCTTTTTCGGGTGTGATGTCGGCAAGTTTTCCGACAAGAAGATCGGCATCTTGGACACGCGGGGCTACAACTACAGCGACGTGTTCAACACCAACTTGAACATGCTGAAGGAGCAACGGTTGCGCACGGGGTCGTCGCTTATGACTCATGCCATGGTGATTACTGGGGTGCACTTGGTTGACGATAAGCCGGTGCGGTGGAAGATCCAAAACTCGTGGGGCCACGAACGTGGTGACAACGGCAACTTCACCATGACTGACGACTGGTTTAATGAATACGTTTATCAGATTGTCACTCAACGCGAGTACGCTGGTGATGAATTGTACCAAGTGTGGCAAAGCAAGGAGTACCAGGTGTACCCCATCTACGACCCTATGGGTTCTCTCGCCTAAGTTATTAGTGACTAAATACCACGTGAAAAATCAAACACTGTAGACGGTAGATTACTTGCAACGAATGCGTTTACCTTAGGGTCCCCTTTTCATGGAATTTGTAATACAATGTTGCCATCATGAGTTGTATTGACGACGCCACTAAGAGTATTCGTGGTGAGTTAAGTGATTGTAATGTTTTGTTCGTGATTGTGTACTGCTATTAAGGTTACTGGTTCAGTTAGTCGGTGAGATCCCGATAGATTAACCTTTTAAACGGCTACTGGTTCAAGTAAACCTTAATACAGATACAATTGTATTTCCAATCTCTATTTTGATGGAAAACGTTCCAGATACAACTCTATCTCCAGTGTCTGATGGAAAACGTCCCAGATATCTCCAATCTCAGACTTGACGGAAAACGTCTCAGATACAACTCTATCTCCACTTTCGGAATAAATCAAAATGATTTCACATATCGCTCTATCCCCAATCTCGGAATAACTCG
This sequence comes from Diutina pseudorugosa, assembly GCA_030580175.1. Lineage (NCBI taxonomy): Eukaryota > Fungi > Ascomycota > Pichiomycetes > Serinales > Debaryomycetaceae > Diutina > Diutina pseudorugosa. Next base: position 35,976 of record JAKTSL010000106.1, read on the forward strand.
AAATGATCCTAGATACAGTCGTATGTCAAATCTTAGACTAAATCGGAAGAAGGTAAGTTAAACTTTAATCGACTGGTGTAAATGGTAGACAATGTTACCAATGATTCCATCTCCACTAGACTTCTATAGAGCTACAAATATCAGTTAGTAATGGATCGGTATATCCCTAACGTTTACAGTCACCGCACTTATCACGCTGGAGGGTAATGGTTATTGGTGTCGGTTGCCGGGGTTTTTTGCCCTGCATCTATCCGGTACCGAGCTCGCTTAGTGTTTGGTAAATCTCCTATTTGGGACACGCTCATAAACGGTCCACTTTCGTCAAATTTTTCACGGTCGTCAGCCAATAATGGCCACATTATAAATACGCGCAATATACACCACACACACCCCACAGGTTGCAGAACAATAGCACAATAGCACCTACACGCATGCTGTTAGCAAGTGATGGGTAAAAAAACCTCTTCCTAGAATATACTACCAGATACGAGGGCTAGTGGTGTTTTGTGACACCGGAAAAAAAGAAACGTAGTGAAAAATACCTCTAACTGGAAACCACGGGGCTGTCAAGGGCGGCACCGAGTTTTTCCACTTTGACGTCGACTTAAAGGGTTTGATGACTAAGCGAACGCGGCGACATGTGTCTGGTATGTTGACGAGGCCAGGCGACGATGAGGCAGGCGACGACATTGCCGGATTGAGGGGGGCAATCGCTACATGGGTTTGACGATTAGTGGGCTTTACAGCGGAGGCCAATGCTCATTATTCATTATTAGGTTAAAATAGTGTTCCTCCAGGGATCAGGCAAACAAAACGAGTACAAGCTTACATCAACGCGACGGCAAGGGCACCCAACATGGCGCCGACGGGGGCGGCAAACGACACCCCGTCGTTCTTGCCCGATTCCGACTTGCCGTCGGAGCCGGAGCCGCCTTCCGACGACAGCTTGGAGTCGTCCTTCAGGTCGGACTTGGAGTCGTCCTTGGACTTGGAGTCGTCCTTCAGGTCGGACTTCTTGTTGTCCTTGTTGTCCTTGGAGTCGGACTTGGAGTCCTTGTCGTCCAGCTTCTTCGAGTCCGACTTCTTGTCGTCGTCGCCGCCTTCGGTGTGGGTTCTCATGTATTCCGACGCTTCGGATTCGTTGTCGAATTCGAGCACTTGAGTGGTTTCGGGGGAGAACGAGTACAGCTTGGTGCCTCTCACCGACACGTCGGACTTTTGCACCACCACCCATTGCGACAAGTAGGTGTCGTACGAGGTCTGGTCTTGCATTTGCGACTTGCCGTAGCGGTACACCGACAACATCAGCGAGATCTTGGTGGCAGGGTAGCCAATGACGGCGAGAGCCAGGGCGTACAGCTGGATGTCCGACGAGTAAGGACCGGCGTAGAGGTCGGAGAACTGGTTAATGACATCACGAGACACGGTGGCTTCAGGATCAACGGTAACGGTGGTACCTTCAACAGTAACCACGTCCAGGGTCTTGTCAGCAGCGTCCGAGCCCAGCTCCTTAGCCGAGCCCAGCTCCTTAGCGTCAGACTTCAGCTCCTTGGCCGAGCCGGTTTCCTTAGCCGACGACTGCTTGGAGTCCAGGCCCAGCGGCTTAGCCGCTTGCGAGCCGGAGCCCGAGGCCAGCGCCAGCTTGGAGTCCTGAGCTTCCGACGAGTCGGCGGCGATAGCGGCGGCGGCGAACAAAATAGCAACGGGGGCAAACTTCATTGGTGTGGAGAGAGTGAAGTGATGAGACAACGAACGAAGAGAAAAAAAGCGGCTGGCTGAGGAAATTGGCGCGATTTTTATAGGGCTCCGCCTCGACGCCGGCTGGCTAAACAAATAACGTAAACAGATTATTTGCCGGACGCACGGACTGTATATAAGTGGCGCTGGGGACATGGTGCCGATAGCTTAATATAGCCGGCCCGGACAATATGAGCTAAACGACGAGAGGGAACGATCGCCGCCTATCTTGGTTGACCATTTAGGTAACCACGTAGATAGCATTAATCCAACTCATCAAGACAAATAGTAGAGGTATGGTCATAAAGTCATTTTCCCGGATTACTTGCCCTGGGACTTGGGTGATAACAGTTATATGGCGTGGTAGGCTGCCGCTAGTGCACATGCGGTGATCCCCGCAGGCTCTTACCAGCAGTCTGTTTACGATCGGTATCGGGGTGCTGTCTACGGCTCCAACGAGGCAAAGCAGCAACGAGCGAGGCGCCAATCGGTGGCGAATACAACTTACGGTAAAAGGTGGTAAACCACAGGAGTTAAGGTTAGGTTTGAGTTGAGGTGGCTGGTTAGATGAATACTCCCAATGTCTGGTCAGGGACGAGTTTGGGAGAAGGCGTTGGACGACCGTTTCCGAGACGCTGTGGTTATTGAGCCTTCGTCGGGGTGCGGCAAGTCTGCCTCCTCGAGGCGCACCCACCCTATCTCAAATGGGAAACCGGTTGCCGATGACTTTCGACGACAAACCTTGGTCAAAAGGTGTGTCGATGCCCGCTTGCCGATGCAGCTTGCTGCGGCGCTTTGGTAGAACTTTCCAGAACTGTATTGGTTGTGGTGACTGTAATGGTGGACATATTAGTGGTGTTGATGGTAGGTCTGGAAGGTTTGGTAGTTGTAGGTTCGATGGTGGTGGGTCAGTGTGTGGTTACCAATTTGAGCAAGGGTTGATCCGTGCCGTTGGCAAGCCGAGAGGGGGTGGGGGGGTTGAGATGGGGTGTCCCGAGGAACAAGGCACCAGCGCCTCGTCGTAAGCACATGCGTCAAGGGGGATGCTATTTTTGAGCACGGCGAGAGGCTGAGAAATTTCACCCGCCGACGTAGCACATTAGATTGCGAAATCGGGTAATGTGATAGCGATATTGTTACAAGGTTATTACTGTAAGTTAGTGATCCACCGAAGAATGGGAGGAGATCCAAAAGTGATCGAAGGTAATCAAACCCTTGAAAAAGGTATTAAGGAGTTAAGTACAGGCTAGGTTCGAAAATGACAGGTACTTGGAGTTAGTCAGTAACTGGGAAATTACGAAGGTTACGAACTGGGGGTCACAAGTAGTTTGTCATTTTTCGCTAGGGGTGGTGGCGACAATGGTGGAGGCGGTCGTCGTCGTATCTTGTCGGCAACCCCGGGCGTTAAGTGGTTGCTGTGTGGTTAGGGTCGCTTGATCCTACAAAAGTTTTTTTCGCAGTGCGACTTAGAGGTAGCTTACCAGGCATATCTCACCTACGACGATGGACGAGGCCGAATTGAATGCGATCCGCCAGGCCCGGCTCCGGGAGCTCCAGCTGAATGCTGAAGGACTGACCCTGGCTCTGTCGCAGAATGCTGGTGCTGGTGCCGGTGACGCCAGCGCCGTGTTGGCCCAGCTTCTCGAGCCAAGTGCTCGCGAACGTCTTTCGAGAGTGCGGATGGTCCGTCCCGAACGAGCCCAACAGGTGGAACAGTACATTGTCCGCTTGGCGCAAATGGGCCAGCTCCAACGGAAGTTGACGGAAAAGGATGTGGTGGACATCTTGGACGGCGTCGCCCGTGACTCCCAGCAGAAACTGGGAGGACAGATTGTATATAGCCGCAAGCCCGCTAACGACGACGACGACGACGACGACTTTTTCGACTAGAGTGGTTAGCTGTCAAATACACGACACACCCCCCACTGCCCCTCACACGGGGTGGGGAAACTAATTGGGAAGTAATTACCTGAAATGTCACAATCACAAACCGCCGTGCTAATACATTGAGATAGCCACACACAATATACGAGGTAAGGCCGATCCTTTTGGTTGCGAGCCCGGACACTTGAAAGATTAAAGAAAAAAAGTGGACATTTCCGAGGTAATGGGGTTACATCTTCCTACTTGTCTTCATCTTTAGCCTAGATTAAGCCCTAACTGGGACACGTCGTTTAATTAACTTGACGATGGGTTATGGTGTTGCAAATTAGAATGTTCAAATCCCTTTGTCTAAGCAATAGTCGAAGCGTCCGTGGAATGCCCATACCACCTTGTCGTTCTTGTTAGTAATGAGATTGACAAGGGTAGAAAATTGCCGCTTACTCCAATTAAAATTCTCTCCTGGTTAGTTTTAGTGGTAATTTTTTCTATTCTTCTTCCCCATTAGCTGAAGGTTACGGAATTTTAGTTGGCTACGGAATTTAGACGGTTACGGAATTTTAGACGGTTACTCCGGCCCGGTACTCGGAATGTGCGAAAGGGCTTAAATTAGGCATTGGAGAAGAAAAAGACTATTGGACGAATCAATTCTAACCACGCGCATTTCCGTGAGGCATTTTTTATGGGGTGCAGCTCGATGATGACCGTAGATGAAATGTACCGGAGGAGAATGTACCGTAAGGGAATGTCGATGGAGGTGCTGGTTGTTTCAATTACGGAACGTACTGACTGAATGTTAGATGCTCAAAGGTCTACGTCATAGGCTTTATGGTTTGACAGATTCAGTACCATCAGTTTTTGTGTTTGACATGTTAACGCTCAATCATGTGATTCTACAGTTAAGCTGGCCTAAGATCTTGTGATTGTCTAAAATTGTGATAGTTGAGCAAAAATTTAGAGAAATCTTGTAAATTTTTTTAAAATCCACGTAATTGTCGGGTATGATCTTGACTTCTAACCATTGCCATAACCCAACCAAGTGCTGGTAAACCTGACAATTGAAGCAGACACTTCTCCTGCCGTGGTTAAAAAAGGGGTCAACTTAAACCACGGTCAAGAAGCTGCCGACGACGCGGTCGCGAGGTATTGTCCCACGCGCCCTCTGCATGGTTATCGTAAATTTTAGCCACCATACAGGGATCGGCATTGTCTACTAAACTAAGAGCGGATATACGACGACTAACTCCTTGGCAATTGTCTAGCACTTTCTTGAACCCATTAAAATATGGTGGAAATTGAAAGGAACCCGTTGATGTCAATTGTTATTGTAGTAATACTAGAAATTAATGCCACTACGTGACAAAGAGACAACTTTATGGTGGTGGCCAAATCCGGCTATTGTTTACCTACGGAAAACTCGTCGACGCATCAAGCAGCACGTCCATACCCTCTTTAAATTTACTGCAGACATTAACCCACAATGTGGGGGTGAATATATACCAAATGGTATGTCGACAGAATGAGCCAATTCCTGTCTCATGCCGACCCTATTTCTTTCGTGAATGTAAACAATTGCCATGGGTCATAGCGAATGATAATGGTGATAAAATGCTCATCGCGATGATCGATGATGACGCATCCCAGTTATGCGCCAAGACCAAAACACTGTCTACGCGACGCGATGAAATTCGGTCTGAATCGAATGATAGCCACTCGAAAACGGTCGGTTTATCATTTTGTTAGCGAGTATCGTCATCCTTGAGATCCAGGCAGTAAGTACCGATTTTCCATTTACTCATTAGTTGCACTGGACGCAAGTTAAGCCTCCATTATCATCGGGTACCGAGATGCGTCGATGTCGGTATGGCGATGCCAGCCTATATGCGGCCGTGCTGCAACCGTGCTGCATCGCCCTAAACGGTATGCTAAAGGCAAAATAGAGGACCAACGTCTCTGGCAATTATAAAACTGTCACCATATCCCCCTTAACCGATTAGTGAACTTCAAACAGCAAAAACCTTTCCACTCATTTTTCCTTTCCCAAACAACGAGCCCCTCTACGTTTGTTTGCAAAGCAAAAACCTTTACTTTCGTTAATTGATCAAAAGATATGAAGTTCCTCTCCTTACTTCTGGTGGCCCTGGCGGTTACTGCCCAAGTGGCAGTGTACTGGGGACAAAACTCCTACGGCAACGAACGGCTGTTGGCCAGCTACTGTGACGCTCTGGAAATCGACGTGGTGCTTTTGGCGTTTATGAACGGCTACCCCGACTTGAACCTTAATTTCGGTAACCAGTGCAACGGTCGCTTCTCCCTGGGGTTGTTGGATTGTCCCGAAATTGCTGCTGACATCAAGCACTGTCAGAGCAAGGGCAAGAAGGTGTTGTTGTCGCTTGGTGGGGCTATTGGTGACTACGGGTTCTCGTCGGCTACTGAAGGCGAGAAGTTTGCCCTGACTCTCTGGAACAAGTTCCTCGAAGGTTCTGATGACGAAAGACCGTTTGGCGATGCCATTGTCGATGGGTTTGACTTGGACATGGAAAACAAGGACCAAACCGGTTACGTGGCCATGGCCAAGAAGTTGCGCCAACTCTACGACCTGTCGTCGCGGCAATACTACCTTTCCGCTGCTCCCCAATGTGTGTACCCTGATGCCAGTGTGGGTGATGTGATGCTGCAAGTGCCGTTGGACTTTGCCTTTGTTCAATTCTACAACAACTACTGTTCGGTTGATGGACAATTCAACTGGGACACTTGGGCTCAGTGGGCTAAGGCGTCGCCTAACCCTAACGTTAAGCTTTACTTGGGTTTGCCCGGTGCTTCTTCTAGTGCTGGTTCGGGGTACATTTCTCCGCAAAAAGTGTGTGACACCGTGGAAGACCTTAGAGACTCCGCTAACTTCGGTGGGGTGATGTTCTGGGATGCTAGCTCCAGTTTCGGTAATGGCGACATGATTTCCACTGTGGGCAAGTGCTTGAAGGGAGCGGAACCTGTCCCCCAACCTCTGTCGCTGTCGCTGACTCAATCGCAACCGAAGCCCACTCAATCGTTGAACTTGGGCTTTTCGGGTAATGCCGATAAGCCTGGTCTCGAAGGCAAGCCCGTGGTCAAGCCTCAAGGTGCCTGGAACGGTACTCAGGTTGTCACTAACCTCCACACTGCTACTGAAACCGTCGACTGTCCTACTTGTACTGAAGCTAAGATTACCACCACTCACACCAATGTCCACCACGCTACTCAAACCGTTGACTGTCCCACTTGCACTCAAGATGCCGTGGCTGATGCTGACGCTAACACTGACGTTGTGGCTGATGCTGACCTTGAGTTGGCTGGTGCCCAAAAGGCGGTGATTGTTAATGGTGACGATGTCACCACCACTTTGTACCACACGGTGACGATGCTGTCGCAGGGTTACGCTAACTCCGGCGACGCTACCATCACCCAAGCTGCTGACGATGCCGAGGCCACGGCGTCGTACTGGATCCAGGTGAGAGTCACGGCTGACTTCTGCAACCCTGATCCCGAAGCGGCGTTCTCCACCGTTACCGCTTACTACGCTTACGAGTAAGTTATTGTAGATGTTACTACATAGATATGATTTTTGCCATTGCAAAATCGAGCCCTGATACCAATAAACAAATAATATTAGAAATACTTATGAATGCTAGTGATAGATTCTTGATGATAGGTCTGATAAGTTACCATGACGTCATTTATGCGTTGATCGATCAATATGGATGGTCGCTAATCTCAAGTTGGTACCTGATTTCAAGTCGGTAGCCAATTTCAAGTCGGTAGCTGATCATTAGTACAAACTATTAACAGATGACAATTAGTCTTTTTCGGAGGTTATGGCTAATTTTACTACGTAGCCAGATTCAAGGTGTAATATTGTCAAGTTAATCTAGAAATTCACAAATCCACGTCAAGGTTATGGGAAACAAAAACTGTATCCCACTATTAAGACTCGTGCCACCTCAAAATTGTAACCTTACAATAACGAGCTCAATACCAATCAATGCAATACTTGAGTATTTTAATTCAGATTGCTGGATTCTTGCTAGATGACTTCAATTCTTGTACAACTTTAACCGGGCTGAATAAATCGCTTTTTGAAGAGAAATTGCAAATTTATGAACTAGAATGACGATGAAAAGTCAAAATCTCGAAGTTTCCAACATGTTTGGTCTTGAGGTTTATTATTCATTTATCTATAATAAAATCCCTTGAAACTGACAACCTAAGGTAGCCTAGCAAATAACTGACAACCTGGGGTAGCTTCACAAAATTACTGACAAACATGTGAGATATTTGACAACCAAGGGTAGCCTCGTGAAATATTTGACAACCTGGGGTAGCTTCACAAAATTAGTGACAACCATGTGAAATATTTGACAACCAAGGGTAGCTTCACAAATTACTGACAACATGGGGTAGCCTAGCCATAGTGACTAGCCCTACATCAAAGCCTTTTACTTACTACATGGTTTTCTTCAACACATTAGTGGTAGCAAGTCCACCCCCTTTGACGTCATTGATCTGATTTGAACAAGCCTACTACCACTAATTTATATGATGATTGGACTCGCTTACAACCACTAAATTCATGATAGTTGGCTTCGATTGTTTCTACGGGTTATCACAAGCATTCTCAAGTCACAACCGGTACCACCTTAATTCAAACCACCATCGTAAAGTTTACCCCCTAATACAAGACTGTGAGCTCTATAAACGCATGTACTGGCTCAAATAGGACTAATAACTGCTCAAGATCCTGCTTACCATCAATATATACAAGATATGATTCGCAATTGAGCTTCAACATGAAAAGGCTGATGAATTCCAATGACCAGGCACCAGACAGAGTTTTTTACACCACAAGCGTGGCAATTGGTGTTAACAAAGCCATAACATTATATGGAATTACGTATCCATGGTTTAAACCATTTAGTGATAGAATTATTTCATCTCGTTTGTTATCGATACGTATCACCGTTAATAATTGTGATCACGTGATAATCATCACGTGCCTTTCACGCGACTTCCACGTGACCGCGACTGTTGACGTTTTTGGCATCGCGCTAAAGGTAAACACACCCCAATGTCCCATGTCCAGGTGGTGGTCCGATGTCGAGACCGGCTTCCTCGAGAGGTCCAGACCCACCAGCCACGTGTAGTGGAAACGGTGAGTGATACCTACGATCCCCAGGCACCTCAAGTATCGCTCGCCGTCCCTGGAACCGATCCCAAGACTTATACTGTCGACGGCGTGTTTGGCGGCAATGCCGACCAGCGGCTTGTCTACGACGAAGTGGTGCTGCCATTAGTGTCCCAGTTCTTACAAGGAACCCTGGTGACCGTTTTCACTTATGGCCAGACGGGTACGGGCAAAACTTATACCATGGTTGGTGAACACCGACCAGCAACCCTGCAACAAGCGGTGGAGGACGATCTCCCCCGTAAAGCGGGGATTATTCCCCGAGTGCTTAAACAAGTGTTTAGCGACATTAGCGGTGATTTTACCCTCAAGTGTACTTTTGTCGAGCTCTATAACGAACAGTTGCTGGACTTGCTCAGTCCCCACGGCCAGCTTCGCCTCTACGAAGTGGACAAGCAGGTGATGATGAGCGGCTCCAATCCGTGCTATCTCCAGCTGTACCACCACGCCACCGAGGTGCTTAGCCAGGGACTCCATCGCCGTAAAACCGCCACCACCAAGCTCAACGACCAGCTGCTGCGGCTGCACATGATCTATACTCTCGAACTTACCCGTCAAGTGGATGATAACCACTACGTGCGGTGTAAGCTTAATCTCTGCGATCTTGCGGGCCTGGAAAACGTCCAGCGACTGGGAGCGACTCATTCACGAGCTCGCGAAGCGGGGAACATCAATAAGCTGTTGCTTACTCTCGGTCGAGTAATCTCGGCGTTATCGCAACAGGAACGCCGGTCGCTGGGAGCCAATAATAATGCCCACATCCCCTACCGCGAGTCCAACTTGACTCGTCTCCTTCGCGACTCCCTCGGTGGCTCTACGCGTACGGCGTTGATTGCCACGGTATCTCCGGTTCGTGTCGATGCTGACGAGACGTTGCTGACGTTGGAGTATGCTGCTAAAGCCAAGGATATCAAGAATACTCCCGAAGTCGGGGCTAGCGATACCGTACTTAAGCGAGTAGTGGTGCGAGAGTTATCGGAGCAAATCGCTCAGCTATCAGCCGACTTTGCTGCTACGCGAGCCAAGCAGGGAGTGTTCCTAGCGCCCGACCGCTACGACGCCATGGTGGCTCAAACCAAGACCGATAAGACCACCATCACCGAACTCGAGCGCCGCGTCGCCTTCTTTGAGAAACAACAGCAAGAATTTGACGAGTTTCGTCGCCAGCACCGGCGCCAGGCCCAACAGTGGGACGACGACCGCGCCCAGTGGCAGCGGGACCTCGACGCCGCTCGCGACGTCATTGACCAGAAGAACGCCGAGTTGGCGCTGGTGACGACTCAATGGCACCACGAGCGCCAGGCTGTTGCTGAGCTTGGTCGCTGTTTCCATGGCTACGCCGCCGAGGCGACGCTGATGGTACAGCGAGCGCTAACGGCGCTTCGAGGCCAGTTTGTTCCCCAGGTCACGGCGGAGATCGAACTGCTCCACCACCAGTACCAGCAAGTGGCTAAACATACGCTGGCGCTAGCTGCCGGTGGCGACGACGCCGTAGCCGCTCTTAACGCCATGGCCAAGGCGATAACGGCGCATCGCAATAGCGCTCGTACCCTTACCCTGGCGGTAGTAGCAGCCACCACGGAAGCGCCGGCGCCTCCTCAACCGGTAGCGATTGCTCCCCACATGGCGCTGCTTCGCCAACAAGCAACCAAGCTCTTTGCCCAGTGGTGGGAGGCGCTGATGGCGCCGGCGGTGCGCCAGCAGATGGAGCGATGTGTCGGTGATACCGGTGATAGCTGGCGAGCTGCCACTACGGCCTACCACCACCAGGTGCGCCAGGCGACGGCGCTGGCGACGGCGCAGTTCTCCCAGGAGATGACGGCGCTTCTGGCGCAGCAGGCGCTGGCGGAACAATCGGTGCTGCGGTGGCACCAGCTTAGCCGGGCGCTGCTGGCCGCTACCATCGCCAATAGCGACAACCGCTCTTCCGAAGTGGTGGCGCCGCTGGCGGAATCGGTGGTGGGAGAATTGACCCTGGTGATGTCGTTTTTGCGGGAGCTGGCGCCGGCGCCGGCCCCCCACCTGGCACGGCTGCTGGCGAAGCTGCTGCTGACGCTGACGCCCAAGGCGCCGCTGAGACTCCGGTCGCCTACTCGATCTCCCACTCGATCGCCAACTCGGTCGCCAGCGAGAACGCCGGCGGCGCTGGTAAAGGCGCTGGTGAAGCCGCTGCTGGCTGGAGTGGCGCCGGTGTTGGCGCCGACGGCGCTGCTGGCGCTTAATACTACTAATAATGGCCGCGCTGCTGGCGACCAAGGACACCTTAAACGACCGCAATTGAGCCGGATTCCCGTGCTTTATCCCGACGCTAGCACTAAGCGCCGCCGCACCGCTACCGATGGCAAATAACCCCAGCAATCAATGCTACTACTACTAAACCATTATCGACAGCCATTATTACTAATCATTGTCGCTAGCCATTACTATTAGCTGTCATTGCTAGCCATTAATGCTAGTCATTATTGTTAACCGTCATCGTTAGCTATAGTCGCTGCCATTGATGCTAGCCATTGCCATCGCCAGGTCGCTGTTGGTGCTGTCCCGATTGGGTACCGTCTTCCCCTTACTGTAACGTTGTATTATTTTCCTCTGTGACTGTCCCGCACCAACCACTTGTGACGAGCACTTTCTTTTCCCCCCATTTATTAATCTCTCTCATGACCCAATAAACGTCAAGACAAAAAAAACGTCGAGAGAAAAAACAGAGAAAAATTTGCCTCCATTGTTTTAGTAATGTGGTCGTCGCTATGGGCATAACCAGCAAAGAATTTTTTTTTTCTTTGCAGCTATTGTTCTCACGGGGTCTCGCCTTGTCCCGCTTTGTCTCGCTTTGTCTTGCGAGGTTTGTGGCTATTATGGAGGTGGGCGATAAGTTGCCGTAACCTTAGATCACACGTCAAGCCGCTTTGGGTGGTGGACGATGTTGCCGGATATAGCCGGAGCAAGAACGCCGAGGGAGATTGGAACCAATCGAACCGTTAGGGACCCGGGAGTGGAAATTTCATTAGATCGAGATAAACGACATCTCAGCACATGGTTTACTTTGTGATGGTATTGTGGTATTTTTTGAATTGATTGCTAATTGCTGTTGTTGTTTTTTTTCCTTTGGCTGAGAAACATGGCCTGGGCACTTTGCGGCACGTGATCGTATTCGGAGTTAGTGATGGCGGTGGTGCCCGGTATAGTTTGGCACTATCCCTATTTAGGCCGGTGGTGCAAGGCTAATGCCAGGGCATATTTTGTCGTTGCCACAACGCCATGCCGCACCCTATGCACGCGCACATCGTATGCAATGCGTTGCTATCAGACACGTCATTTTGGTGTCTGGGATCGCCCGCTTAATGTGGCGTGACGCAGATACGTCGACATCCACATATGCCACCCACCACCCACCGGTTGTTTGGGGTGGAGGATCCCGACGCCCACCTCGTACCCATGGCAATTTCGTTCTTAGCTGTACCTCGGGCAAATGACGAACCCACGACGCGAAAAATAAAAAAGTTAGTTTTTCGGGTCGCCTCTCCTAACCACATCGAGGTCGTCTCCGAGGTTGTCATCCTAAAACTTTGGTGCTTGTGCCCGACCAAAAGTATGGTCCGTGGGGTGGGTGTCATTATGTAATCGTCGCCATCGCTGCCGTCGCACCATATTATGGTGGTGCTGCTAGTGGGTATTCAAACCGAGGTTTGCTCTGCGAGGGGGTCATGCCCCCCGGCCGTTCCAGGCGCAATAATTATGCCGATGCGCGGTGTTGCCTATTATGGCCGATACCCGATGACGTCGCCGTGACAATTGGCTGACCTCTGAGACACCCGACACCCGCCAACAAAGGGGGAGACTCACGGCGGCACTAGCGGTAACGTCGGCACGTCTTTCTTTTGCCGCTACATTAGCTCACCCGACGTGCGTGGCCGAGTTGAGGACAAAGGCTGCTTCCATGTGATTGCGGGTAAAATTAATACGGCAAGCGCCAGGGCGACTCGAAAGCGTCACTAGAACCCAATAACTGGTGCAGAAAGTGGACCCGGTGATTGCTTACGATATCCGGTTAACGTTTGGTCCAGGGGGTAAATAATAATGGCAAAAGTTAAACCAAAGATAACGAACGATAATCCACCAGGGGCGACAAATGGTGTGTGCTGGCAGACATTACAAGTAAAGAAAGTCAGTGTCAATTGAATATTCCCCTATAAGGCTATTGAAGATTGTGGTTTATTGTCAGTGGTTGTCATGACCACTTCGCTTGATGACGGTAATTCGACATTGCGAATCAGCCCTTGTCAATTAAGGTTAGATCAACAATAACCGCGTTCTTGTGTAATTTGGGTTGCTCCAAGAAAGGCTATCGATGACGGTGCCAATAAGCGACGGTCTAGACTATTTGAATTGGAAATATATTTAAGAATCTACCAAGATTGACTGTGATGTTTAATCCCGTTGTATCTAGAATGTGTCAAATGAGTGTAACGGTCAAGATTGACTCTAATCTATAATCCCGTCGTATTTAGTGTGTCAAATGAATGTAACGGTCAAGATTGACTCCAATCTCAAATCCCGTTGTATGTAGACCGTTGAATGAATTTAGCAATTTGTTTAGTTCAACATATCACCGGAAATTGATCCACACTAATCTCCATTATTAAGAAAAGTTATGAAATACTTGACTTACGGATTTCCGTGGTTTCTGTCTTTTGCTGACTTGCTTGAATCCTACACAATAATCCCAGTGTCATCGTTGTCATTAATGCTATGAAGTAGGTTTCTTTATACAAGTCATGCTAAACCTTGCGACCTAAGTGGTGAGAGTATGGTGTCTATATACAAATGAGTAATTACTCACGCCAATAAGTGTAGCGGTTTCCTTCGTGAATGGTAGTGTCGTTATCATAGGGAACCCCCGTCCATTGAGCAATGGCATCGACATCCTGGTCTCGCGACGGACTGGGGATCAATTGCGTTGTAAACGGCGTCTTGTTAGCGTATCGCCGGAGAGCCAGGGTACTCTTTTTCATGTTTTCCTTACGCAATTTATTGCCGTTCTTGTCTCGTCCTGTCAACAGCTTAGCAAGGTAGTTCATGATCGGCTGGCGAGCAACAGCGTCGATGTGGTCGGGGAGATAGATGGCAATGGCATCGTTCGTTTCCTTTTTCCCCGTGGGAGTGATGGAAAGGTGACCGAGACCTCGAAGGACCACTTCTACCGGTCCGTAGAAGGGAGGAATGATGTACCGAGACAATTTCTCGGTTCCTACTCCAAAGAACTTGGGAGCCATACCATCAAACGCTTCGGGGTTAGCAGCGACCGATTGGAACTTGTCAAGGTCCTTAAACTTAGTGGGATCGATCGGAGTGACGTTACGGACCTGGAAGATTCCTCCGGGGAACTCCACGCCGAAAAGCCCCCCGAACAGAAGCACTTGGCCCGGTTTCGTTACCGACTCGTAATGAGCCCAATGGTCACCATTTTCAAACAACTTTGCGCCTTTACTAAGGTGTTTATAATGGCGACGTCCTTCGGCCAGCGCCTGAGCGTTAAGCAAGCCAAATACTCCTTTACTGGAAGCAACATCAAACCCCGGAACATCGAAAATGGTCTTTTGCGGGCCAATATCGGTGGCAATGACTCCACGAGTGTAGCCAGGCATATACAGGGTTCCCGGACCCACCACCAGCGCCATTTGTTCCACAAGACGTTTTTTCATCAGCGTTCGGGAAGTGTGAATACCGCGATCTTCAAGCTTTTCAAGCTGGCGTTTTTGCAGCAGCGACAAGGGAATGTTGCCCTTTTCCTTAAGATGACGGAGCTGGAGCTGGCCCACAAGTGTCAGCTTGCCCAGATTGACGTGACCGAGAATATGGGCGTCGGGAGGAATCCACTCAGCTAACTTATTAACGTTCCACCCGAGCTTGGCCAGCACCACCACCACGTGTTCTCGAGGCACTCCATACTTGTGGGAGAAGTAATCTTCAAAGAAGGTAGCACCGTACTTGCTAGCCTTGGAATTTGTGGCAAACCAGAGGTCGGCTTTATTCACTACGACTCGGACCTGATGAGGTGACCGGAACCGGAAAATACCGCCGTCAAACCCCATGGGGAAGTCCAACGCACTCACCACCATCACCACGGGAGCAGCGGGGTCGACGTAGTCCATCATGGCGTCGAATCCGAGCGGCTCGAGCGGCTCGACCATTTGCAGTCGGTATTGAACATCCCGACATCGGGTGCACTCGGGATCCGCTGCCAGCTCTTCCAGATGATCGTGACCATGGGAGTGAATGGTAGTCAGGGGTCCGAGGCCCAAGAGAGCTCGATCGGCGTCGGTAAGCTTCAGTTCGAGGTCATCGTAGTGACGGGTCTTTGCGAGTTGTTGCTTAGCCACACCAGCAATAAAGTAACCGGGACGAGTCTTGTCCGTTGTCTGAAGCTTGACTCCACACAGACGGCACTGGGGGAAGAGCCGGGTGAGAAGCAGCAGTCGAATCATGGCAATATCTTCGAATGTACTTGTAAGTAAGTGTGCGACTATGGAGATCCGATGAGGAGGGGAAGCCAGGGCGCGCGCGTGCGGCGTGCGGCGCCATTAGCCCAAATAAACAGTAGCAACGATACATCACAGCCATTGACAATGGTTAACAGAAATACCATATACTGATCACTACGACTGATAACAATAGTCATCAACAAGTAATAATCATCAATAACGAAGTATGATTAATCACTAAGTGATACAGTTAAATCAATCTAACATAGATAGACTGGAATTAAATATATGGTTTAATCTCAGGAGAACATGGCAATTTCAAAGTCGCAGTCGCAATCGCAGATGAGGCGATACTCATCACAAAATGGACAATCCTTATAACCTCGACATTTGGTTTTGATTCAGCCACTAACCCAAATCCTTCGATAGAGGAAATTTTTCCGGTGGGGGAGCACGTCGGAGTTAACCTGGAAATTTCATCGTCATGTAGCCGTGACCGATTTTGCGTACCTAATGTTCGTCGGCAGAGTTCGCCGCACCCCTAGGGGTACGAGGCCGGGAACGCCAGCGACGCCAGGGGACCAACTGACGACGAAGCTTGACTATTACCAAAGCCGAAACTTACTAGAGATTACTCATCTCCTTGAGTTAGGAGTCATTGACGATCCCTGGTTATTGACGATACAAAGGGATTGGTCCCTTTTTTTTTGTGGGTGGGTGCGACGGTGCGACCATCAAGTGTCGGGTGTGTCGATGGCTCACTTGCCTGTCGACAAGGCTGATATAATCTTGCCGGGTGCATGATCACACCTGTCTGCACCGATTTATTATCGGCGCTAGCCGTCAACGCGCTCCGTATTTGTCGCAATTATAATCTGTTGGGGCGGCATGGTGCGTGGCTCACCGGCTCGACGAACCGCCGCTGCCTCTGGGGTACGGTGGCCGCCTACGTGGCCTGTTTGCCAACACCTAATATGGGGGAGGTAAACCACGACCACCACAATGAATTGGTGGTTTCATGAAGCCAAAGTATGGTTAAAGGGTGATACACCCACACCCCGTGTTTAAAACACGCCCAGTAACGAAGTGACGTGGGAAAGCACTTGATGAAACCGTCGTCTGGTGTCGCCGCATGCACAACACCGCGACAACACCCTATGGTGGATATGGGTATGTGGTGACCTCTACCATCTCCACGGCTACTACTATGCCTTTAACCACCACCACCACAACAACAACAACACTATGCCAATTACATTAATGTTGATAAATTTGGATTATCGTTGAATAATATGGGTTATTAGTGGTAAACCCGTGGGTTTGGTAGGACCCCGGTTAACCTTAGGGTTTATAAGGTTACGGTGTGTAACCCCGGGCTCCACAACCACAGGAACAATTGCCGTCGGCGGCAGCGGCGACCCTATTGTTCAAACGCACGCGCAGCTGCACCCGCGCAGCAGTACGCCAGCTGCGGCCACCGGCAGCCACTTGCAGACAATTGCAGCGTACAAAATAATACTATGCGGTACTAGTGGCCCGGCCATATACACTCCCACAAAAATACCCATCGATAAAAACCACCGCCGACACCGCGCAGCGCCAACATTTTGTCACTACCCGCAACCTCCCCAGCTTATCCCGCCGGCTCAACCCACGACCTCCCCAACCTCCCAAATCCACTCCAAAAAGCGCTAAAACGATAGCGCCCTAACCTCAGTGTTTACTGTCCCATTTCCTCATCCCAGAGCCCGCTTTATCTTTGTCAAATTCCCCATTTTCCACGTGTTTACCGGATGAAGCGCTCCAGCCCCAACTCGCCGCTGTCGCTGCCCAAACGCCGGGCGCTGGCGGCGCTGGCGTACCGAGCCACGGCGCTCGCCCTGTGGATCGCCTGTGGTCACTGTGCCACCCTGTTTGGCCTTGTGGCGACGGCGATCCGGCTGTTTGACCACGCCGTCAGTCACGACGACACCGACGTCGATGCTCTCTGTGGCCTCGCCCACTCGCTCCGGCTTAACGATATCCTGGCCAATGAAACCGTAGGGAGTCAGAGAGCTATTGATCGTCTCCAACGAGCTCTTGAGCGACTGCCTGCACTCTTGAAATCGCCGCGGTTGTTTAAGGAGTTGGCCGAGTGCTACTTGCTCATTGGTCTCAACGAACAGGCGCATCTGGCCATCCAGACGGCGATCCAGCTTAACGACGCTGACCCGCTGTTGTGGCTTCTCTCAGCACAAACCCTAATTCGAGTGGGCGCTCGCCAGCCCGCCGGCGCCGCTCTTAACCATTGTCTTGCCCTTCTTCCCAAGCTGATGCGGTCGTTTAACCCCGCTGACGTCGAGACGGCTCGCGCCGCCCACGCCGAGCTCGCCGCCATTGCTGCTGCCGACGGCAACATCGAGTTGCTGATCGCCGAGCTCACCGCCACGTTGGCGCTTCCGGCGCCGCCGTTGGTGCGGCTCGACGAACACATTGCCCTTTGGTGTGCTCTCTGTACCGCCAAGGAGCGAGCCAACGATATTCCTGGCGCCATCGCTGCCTGTGAACAGGCTCAGCAAGCCGTGGGCAACTCGCTGCGCATTCTCATGAACCACGCCTACTTGTTGTTACTTGACGGCCAGGTCGACCGGGCGCGAGCAACGAAAGCGGTGGCGCTTCTTAGTAATATCATTGACCTCGATAAGGAGCGCGACGCCCTTGGCTTTGACGGCGGCGCCGCCCTGCCCCCGCTGGCAACCACTCCGAACCCCAACGCTAACGCCAACTCTCAAAGCGCTAACTCCCAAAGCGCCCAAAGCGCCCAAGGCGCCGACTTCTTACCGTGGTACTTACTCGGGCGCGCCTACCTGGTATTGGAAGAACCCCGCTTGGCCTACGACTGCTACCAAGTGGCGCTCCGCAGCGCCCTGAACTCGCCCATCACCTGGCTCGCCGTCGGCAAGCTCTATCTCGAGCTCAAACAGCTCCCCGACGCTCTCGCCGCTTACTCCCAGGCGCTTCGCCTCCAGATGGAAGAAGGGTCCCCCGGTACCGCCACCGCGTGGGACGGGTTGCTGTGTGTCTACGAGCGCTGCGACGGCCAGCTCGGCGACGCCGCCGACGCCTGCCAGCGGCTGGCGGCGTGCTACCGGGCCATGGGCGACATCAAGGCGGCGCAGTTCTTTGACGAGCGCGCCGCCCAGCTCCAAAAGGCCGCCGCCAACCAGGCGCCGGTACCGGAATTGCGCGATCCTCCCAACGTGCCTGAATTCTTGCTTCGGGACTTGGTGGCGCTCTTGCCCAGCGAGCGCATCGCCTTTATCCAAGGTGGCGACGCCGCTTCTGCTGGCGCTAGTAGCGCTGGTGCCGCCGGCGCTAGTGGCGCCGCCGCTAACGGCAGCGCCCCGCGGCCGCCGATGACGCCGTCGACGCTGGTGCTGGCGCCGCCGGCGCCGGCAGCT